>JAKSZT010031676.1:16986564-17103076 GCA_026826555.1 Tolypeutes matacus
TCCATCCATCCATCCATCCATCCATCCATCCATCCATCCATCCATCCTTCCAACCATCTAACAAGTACCATGTGGACCCTGTGTTGGGTGTTGGGTATACAAGAATGAGCAAAACAAATATGATCCTTGCCCAATAAAGCTTACAGTCCAGTAGTAGAAAGAGTCCAGGATGGCAAACAGAAAGCTCCAAACTCTAGGTTTAGTTCTAACTCTTATTATCTGTATGGCTTTAGGGAGTCACAACCCCCCCCCCCTTTTTTTTTTTTAGATACCAGGGGCTGGGGATTGAACCTGGGACCTCGTATGTGAGAAGCCAGTGCTCAACCACTGAGCCACATCAGCTCCACTGAAGTAGTTTATTCATTTGTTTTGCTTTTTGTTTGCTTTTGTTTTTTCAGGAGGCACCGGGAACCGAAACCAGGACTTCCCATGTGGAAGGCAGGCACTCAACTGCTCAAACCACATCCACGCCCCACAACCTCTTGAATTCTCTATTTCGTCAGCTGAAAAGAGGACTGCTCTGTCCATTTCGTGGTGCAGTTGGAATTCACCCTAAAACGTCAAAGCACTATATAATTCCAAGGAATAGTTAAGTTCTTCGATGCTAAGTCTTATTCAAATGATGGGGAAAAACACAGAACTCTAAGCACAATAGAGAGGAGGAAAGAGTTTTGGAACAAGAGGCAGGAGAACTGAGTTCTAGTCCTACCATTTCCAAGAACTTGTGCCCCACGTTGGGAGTGTCCCAGCCCCTCTGGGCCTCGGGTTGAGCTGGCTGATCTACAGCTCCACAATCCTGTCCCCGTATGCTGCAAAGGGAGACAAACTTGCAGAAATGCAAAGCTGAAGGGTTTAAGAGTCAACCAATTCCATTTCTTTCCAGACAGGGTCCCACCTAAGTACTGGATAGACATGACTCTGTTTTCAAGGGAGGAGGCAAACACCTCGGCCTGACTTGGAATCCAGGACGGGGAGTGTCTGGGAGGGCTCTGGAGTGGGCTGCAGGGGGCACACAGGTAACAGCTGTACCTGTGTTGACTAGATAGTTCCACAGTCCATGGGGGGTGGGGTATGAAAATGTAGAGGCCATTAAATATCCAGACACCAGCTCAAGGGAGCATCAAGGGAGGGAGACCCCATGAAGTGCTTGGTGTAACCTGCTACCTGCTTAACAGGTTGTGCCTGTGTGGGGTGTGAGTAACCTCTCTGAGGCGCAAGCCCTGCTTTTCTTCCCCAGGCCCTCTAACCAAGCAACCTTGACAGCCCCACTCCACCCTCGCTTCCTTCAGGGGGCTCTGGTCCCAGGAACCCATGCACACGGAGCCCCTACATGATACCTGTTGCTAATTTCATTCAGTCTAAGAAATGTGATTTGGGGGGGGGGGGGGAGTGGCATATTTGTGGACACACACAGGATTCTGAAATGCTGAGTTTAAGCAATGCAGGATGGGTGGGGTCCGGGGAGCGTCTGTGGGGGAGGGAGTAGGCTCCAATACAGAAATCAGAGGAGCATCCTCAGAATAGAGAGACACGGATCTGAATCCTGCCACTGGCCAGCTGGCTTTAGGCAAGTCTCTCCTCATTGCCGAACCTCTGTAGCCGCATCTGAGAAATGGGGATAATATTACATTCTGCCTGCTTCGGGCTGTCACAAGATTCAAAGATAATAAAGGTAACCTGACTATCATGGTCCTGGCCACCCAATGAAAGGAAGTTATAGTCACTGTTATTGTTACAATCCAGCTCAAGCACGGAGCTCAGCTCTCTATGACTGTCAGTACGGCACGACAGGCCCGCAATCTGACGATTGGTCCCCTCACTTTCACCTTCTCATCCAGCTAAACTGTGTATGCAGACTCCTCTTTCTCCACATCTTGGGTTTTCACTCTATTTTCTGTAAGGCTCTTCTCCCCTCATGTGTCAGTTAATATAATAGTTTCCTGGGGGTTCTCCTCTTTAGTCCTCTGAGAATCATTCTCTTGAAAAATGCTTTTGTCACAGTCCTCCACTCAAAAGTGCATTGTGGATGTAAGCCCCCTCTCACTTGGAGGTGGAGTGGACGTCACCATCCCAGACTCCTCAGGACTGGGGATTGAGCTATGGGCTAGAGTGGACTTACTGGTATTCTACTATAGACTTACTGTGATTCTAGCAATGGAAGAAATTACAACATTGATGAAGAGCCAGTGGCCATTGGAGGCTCTAGGGGCAGGGAGAGGGAAAAATCGTTGTAATATGCGGGCTTTTTCGGGACTTGGGAATCATCCTGAGTGACATTGCAACAACAGATATAGGCCATTTTATATCATCACATAACATGCAGAACTGTGTGGGGGAGAGTGTGGTCTACAATGTGAACTATGGTCCATGCTTAATGGCAGAGCCCCAGAATGTGTTTATCAATTGCAATGAATGTGCCACACTAATGAAGGATGTTCATGTGGGAGGGTGTGGGAGGTATGGGGAGTGGGTCATATGGGAATCCCTATATCTTTTGTGGAACATTTATGTAACCTAAATATCTTTTAAAATATAACTTAAAAAATGTATCGTGATCCCAGACCCAACGCAAACTCTTCCCTTGGCCTTACCTTCCCCACCCATGTCAGTGGAGTGATCCCCTGACAAAGCCGGCATGTACTACAGGCTGACAGGGTATCTCTGCCATGGAGATGCTCAGTCACCAGAGAGAAGAGGCTCATGAAGGACACGCTAGGAGCACAGATGAGTGTAGGCTCTGGAGATGAATTGTGGCTCTACCATGTCCAACACGTGTGATCTTTCCCATGTTACATAATGAACATGTTTCATGTTACTTTACCTCCCAGGGCCTCAGTTTCCTCATCATTAAGATCGGCTTAACAAGAGTACATACAAGACGTATTCAAGTCCTAAATCCCAGTGAATCCATTTGTAAATAGGCTCTTTGATGATGCTATTAGTTTCAATGAGGCCAAATTGCCTTCATCTAATCTGACATGAGTCCTTATAACCAGAGGACGTTTGGACAGCCAGGAGGAGATGGATATGTGATGGAGACAGGGACTGAGCTATGAATTGCCGGCAAACCACACCAGAATGCTACTGACACCAGAGAAAGCAGGGTCTTGCCAATGGCTTGATTTTGGACATCTAGCCTCCAACACTGTGAGACAATAAATTCCTATTGTTTAAGCCAACCAGTCTGTGGTATCTGTTACAGGAGCCCTGGCAAACTAAAACCATCACTTCAAGGGGATGGTTTGGGAATAAATGAGTAAAGCACCTAGAATGGTCTCTGGAAGCTTTGAATAAATAAATTGAGCTACTGTTATATGACAGAAGTGATTCAAGCATCCCATGAGGAAGGGGAATTGTTTTCAGCTGTAAGTAACAGAAAGCCTGGACTCAACTGGTGGACACGAGGAAATTTATTTCACGGTACAGGAAGGCCAGAGGCGGGTGGATCCAGGGTTGGTGAATCTAGTGGCTCAACAATGTCACCAAGGACCAGGTCTCCATGTTTCCATTTCCCCATCCTTGGCATTATAGGCTTGATCCTTGGGCTGTTTCCCTGCTGGCTGCGGGATAAGCGTTACAGTCCCAGGAAGATATGAAAACATCTGGGGAAGAAGAGGGGCTCTCTTTTGAAGAGAAAAGTCTTTTTCCCAAAGTCCTCTGGCAGAGTCCCCTCACATCTTTGGCCAGAAATGGGTCACAAATCTATGCCTAAATCAATCACTGGCAAAGGGACTGGACCACTATGATTGGCTGAGATTAATTAGGACCAGCTGCTTTTTCTGAGAAAAGACTCCCTCAAAGCACATGGCCCTTTGGAGGAAGAAGGTAACTGAAAACAAAACCCTGAGGTTTTGTTAAGGAGGAGGAAGGGTGCAGAAATGGCAACTAGCAGTGTCTTCTTCATTCCCAGTCAATCCTGAGAGTCTTTGAATTTTGTCTTATCCACACCCTCATCCCCTGTTTATGTCCTCCCACTTGGAAACTCATCCATTATATCTTTGTTGATATCTCCTCTATGCCAGGGACTGTGCTGGGCCATCTTCCCAATATGAATCCAAGACATTTCTAATCATAATGAATTAACTCAACACTTAACAAAATTAATTAGTCAATGCATACTATTCTTCACTCATTGGCTTATATTGCCTTAGAAATTGTTCCTTTTCCAAGTGGGCTGTGAACTCTTCAAAGGGCATGGACCATGAATAAACTTCTTCATTCCACTTGGAATGCCAAGCACTTGTGGTGGCCAACTGTGAAGATGCTGATTAATCAATGTTCTTTATATTAAGCAAGTGCTTTCTATGGTAGGTGCTTAAAGATACTATGCTATCATAGCAGATATAAGGAAGAGTAAGACACAGTTCCTTCTCCCCTGAAGCTTGTGTTCCAGGAGAAGACCTCATACAAATTTTGTGAAGTTGGAAGAGTCCGTCTTCTACCACACACATTCCTTTATGTCATCGTTTTAATCTTTCTACTCGTTCCCCTCCAGTAAACTCATATTGACAACATTTCCTTGGGATACCCTGCCTGAGCTCTGTTTCCCTTTTCAGCACCCCAGACAGGTCTTTCTTGATTTACTCCCCCCTAGCTCTCTCCCAATCCAACAAAACCTACCCTGCCGGAGTCCCAATCCCTACCGGCCTTGGGCAGTGCTGGCTTAAGAGTTTCTAAGAAGCTGATTCATAGATAAAGCTTTCGATGTTACCCATCCAGGACACATGGGAAATTTAAGGGGGATTCCTGAAGATGCAAGAACATGAATATAATAATGGATTTTAGGGGCTGGCCAGTTGGTGGTGGGTTCTTTTCTGGCAAGGCAGCCTTTTCTTCAAAAAATACTATGACAATGATCCTTTACTCTTCCTTTAGCCCAGAATCTTTCAAAACCTTTGCAGCGTCTCTTTAGAAGCCACTCTGGACTAACCACATCCTCTAGTGTATTTTACAGGTTAACAGATGAAGATTATCTGAGGAAAGGTCTACTCAGCCCTTGCCTGTATGTACATATTTCCTTCTCAGGGTAAGGCAATTCTTCCCACACCTACTCTTCTGATCACCATGGTTGGGACTGCCAGGGACAGAAAAAGAACAAGGATAGAGATTAAAGAGATAAAACAAGGACAGATAAAAAAGAAACAAATTTCAGTTTGTTTAAATCACCAGGGAAATCTGCCTTTTATAAAAGGAATTAAATCCAGAACATTCTGTTCTAGTTAATAGAGCTCATCTGCCTCCAGCTTGGGTAAGAAAGATATAATCCTTTGCATATGTGTGGGGCTGCTCAGCCGTTCCCTCCTTTACTCTCAGCACCTCAAACTCAAACTCACGCATGGCCGAGGATGTCCTCTGTTCTTCCCCCAGAGCAAACTGCTCCCTCTAGATGCTAAAGTCCCAGGCAGGCACATGCAATCAATCAAGTATAAACTCAATTTTTTGTATGTAAATCTCAAAACTTCCTCTAAAAAAGAGTAAGCCAAGTCCCTCAGTGGTTGAAATCCATGTAATTCAGGCACAAAAAGAAGTAAAGGATCCTTTTCTCCTCCACCTGCCTGTTCCAAAGCTTTTCAGGGTGTAAGATCTAGATACAATTTAACTGACTTCACAGGATACTAGTGTTGCACAGCCAAACAACCTCATGCTTTGGAAGGATTCCTTGCCACCTTCATCAGATCTATTCCAGCATCAGTTCCCAAGCCATGGCACCAAACAGTCCATGACAGGTCCTGGGCTGCCCAGCTGTGTGTCTGGGAAAGTGCCCGCATGTGAATCAGAGTTCTCTGCAAAAATGACACTTCTGCAGATAAACCTGTAAGCTTTTTCTTGACAGAAAATGAGAGGCACGTGTTTTCATCTTCTTTTGCACTTTCTCCCTTAAATACCAGAAACCTCAGAGGCAAATTTATTGCCAAAATGCTCCAACCTGCTCAGTTTAGGTCCACAAAAATGAGAGAACGTAAGGGGTGGAAGGAAAGAGCCCTGAGCTAACCTAGTAAAATCCTCCCATATAATAGATGAGCAAATTGGGGTCTAGAAAGGAGAAGAGATTTATTGAAGGTCACACTATCAGTTGGTGACAAAAACTGGGACCAGAAGCCATATCCTAGGACTCCCTGCTCTTTCCACTAAGGTTGCACAGTGGGGCCTGGAAGACCCTTCTCCTGCTTCCTTCAGAAGGTCTCTATTCATTCATACTTTAATCCAGTGGTTCTCATAAGTGGTCCCTACACCAGCAGAGTCAGGATAGCCTGGGAACTTGTTAGATATGTAAATTCTCTGGCCCCATCCCAGACTTGCTGAATCTGTGCTTTAACAAGTTTAAGAATCATAGCTTTCATCTGTTAGCTACTAATAGATTAAAATTATTAGCAGTTTTAATCTATTATCAAGTATCTATTAATTATATCTATTAAAAATAATTTAAATTTATTAATTATTAATCTATAAACAGTTTACTCTAGTAGCTAGGAGATCAGGGCACTAATCAGATTCATCAGATTTCAGTGACTGGTTCAGTTTGGCTTTTCAGGTTCACTTCAATTCCCTCTGGAGAAAAGAGGGTTTCTTGCAAATTTGTGAGCAGGAAATGGAAGTGAAAAGCTGTTATGACCCGAAGCAGCTCTAGGGCCCCATTGTGCTCTCTGCCTCTGTGTGTTTTCCTCTCTTTCTCTCCCCCATCTGCCCTGTTCTCTCTCCCCACCCTGTTTCCTTTACTTGCTCCTCTCTTTTTTTTTGTCCCTTCACAGCCTGCATCTGTCTTTGGTCTACAACGGCCTGCCTCTAAAGTTTAGAACTAAACCATAGCATCCTATTTGCTTTAATTTCCCCTCCTAACCGGAAAAATTCTTTCCATATAAGTATTTCCACATCTCAATCCAAATTCCTGAAAGGGAATTCACCTGCCGCAGCTCATCTTTTTGACACAGGCTACACAGGTCAGAGGTCGCGTACCCACCCAAATGATTGGTCATCCTTAAGTCTGATGCCTGCTCCTGTCCAATCAGTTATTGATATGGGATGGGTGGGCAGCTACTCTCATTACAAGGCGGGTGACAAAGAGGTGTGTGCAGCTTGGGAGAGGGGTAAGAGGCGACTTCTGGGTAGTGATCTGAACTTCAGGAGGAAATTGGAGGAGAGAGGAGGAAAGCAGATGTGACATTGCCTCTCCCTCTACTCCAGTAACCCTGTGAATGAGATAAGAGGGCAGTGAGGGTCAATAATTCGGCTTGCTGAGGGTTTGAGTTGGCGACGAATATTCTGTTATATTATCATGACCTATGTACACTGCCAGGCTGGAGTGGCCTGGAAAATACGGGCTGCACATTTCAACTCCCTGAGAGTCACAGAAGATCTGAGCTGGAAGGAACCCCTGAGGTCAGCTCTGGCTGTCCTTCAGTATCACCTGGGGAGTTTTGGAAAACTAAACCTCAGCAACTCAGGGATTCTGATTTAATTGACCTGGGATGGGGCAGTGATATTTTTTAAAAACTCCTCAGAAACTTTGAATGCATAGCCAGGATTGAAAACCACGTGCTCTAACGCAACCCTATTAATTTTACAGGTGGGAAACTTAGGTGTGGCTACCTAATGTGAGTATGGTTCACTTAAGGATTTCATTTCTGACTTGGCTATAGAGTTTGGGTTATTAGATCATAAATTGTTAGAGCTGGAAGGGATCACAGAGGCCATGGAATTCAGCCCTGCCACTTTTACTAGGGACCAAGGACTTGCCTGAGGAGTCATAGCCCAGGACGGGCAGGGTCAGGGCAAGAACCATGGTCCTGACTCCCAATCCAGTGCTCCTCCCATAGCACCCGGGGCTGGAGGACTAGAAGGGCCAGTTGAGCTGAACCCAGGTTAGCTGTACTTGAGGGAACCGTTCCAGCGGCACAGCTGAACCAGTTTGGCAGTGCACTCTAGGTATACTTGGATGTGCAGTAAACTTGGTCAAAGGAATCAGAGCTTTCGGTGCCCTGAGGACAAGGAGGCTGATGATGCTAATCCCTGCTTTCTGCCTCGGTTCTCAATTGAGTGGGAGGGGGAGGGCAGATGACACAGGAACGGGGGTTCCTGTGGACTGGGATCCAGACTGGAATGTGCTCAGAGATGTGCTCTGGATGCCAGGTGTTCCCATCTGCTGAGATAAGGTGGTCTTTGTTTTCCAGGGTGGTTTTGTTCAAGGTGTTGGTACCCATCGCTCAAGGGAAGAGCTCCCATAATGGCTAGAAATTGGCTCCGCTTGTTAGAAGCCCATGGCATTTAGGAAGCAGAGATGTATAATGTGTGTCCCAGGAGGGCGCCCCTGTGTGTGTGTGTGTGTGTGTGTGTGGCAGTTTGATATTATTTATGAATTCCAAAAAGAGATATTGCTTATGTTTGTAAACTGGTCAGTTCCTCTGAGTATGATAACCTTTGATTGTATTAAATTCAAAGGTTACATTTACTTGATTAAATTAAGATTAGGGCTTTGATTCAGCCACATCAGTAGGGCATTGAATCCCTGCCTCCTTGGTGGGTGGACACTCACACAGAGAAAATGAACACAGAGGAATAGAGACAGCTCATTAGACATGGGAGAGGCCCTGGGAAGAGAGGTGAGCCTGATAGTCTACAGCTGACCTTGTGAAGAGAACGGAGCAGCTGAGCTGGGAAAGAAACGAGCCCCAGGGAGAGAGAGATGAGCCTTATGCCAGCCTACAGCTGAGACTGGAAGGAGCTGGGACCACGGAGCCTTAAGAGGGAAGGGGAAGGCTGAACCCTCACAGACGTCACCTGCCATCTTGCTTAACATATGGCAACAGAGTTTGGTGAGAAAGTACCTCTTATGGTACCTTGACTTGGACTCTTTAGGGCCTGGTAACTGTAAGCTTCTACCCCAAATAAATACTCTTTATAAAAGCCAACAGAGTTCAGGTACTTTGCATCAGCACCCCTTTGGCTGACATTACTGTATGTGTGTGTTTGTGTGTGTGTACTGGGAGGTGGTTGAGGGCAAGTAGATTCTGGTGCAGAAAAATGAAACAAATGGCTCACCAGTTGTGGCACACGGGAAGGAGAAAATCCCAGGCAGGTGAGCGTGAGCCTTAACCACATCCTTTTATGGGGTTTGGGGTGGGAGAGAAGCAGGGATGAAAAGCCATACCCTTTAAGGTTGTGAGGAACTTTACCATTTTTAAAGCATGTACACACACCTTTAGCTCATTTGGTCTCCACAACAACCACATGAGGTGGACTGTTCCTGTGACCCAAACTTGGGAGGTGGAGGAGCCGAGCTCCAAGGTCTCATGGTTTATTAGTGGGAGCACTGACCCCCATCCTCTGGACTCCAGTCCTGTCCTCTGTCCACCATAGTATCCTGCCACTTCCAAGTGTGTGTGTGTGTGTGTTGTGTGATGTGTGCAAGCCTGAGCAGTCTTGTTTACAAACTCCCGAGATGCTGGACTGAACACAGGAAAACCACAGAGACTGGGCTCTGGGTCAGCTGTGATGTCTTAGACAAATGAGCCTTAGTTTTCTTCTAGGTAAAATAATGGGCATCTCGTGGGGTTGTTGTAGGGCTTAGAGAAAATGTAAACAGACCTAGCCTAAGGTCCACCACTGCTTCCAGGCAATAAACTGTTAATATCCTGTGTAAATGATTCTGGCCTGTGTGCAGAAGCCTACCTGTGTGCAGACAGTAAGAGAGCAGCCTGGCTCAGGGCCAATGGCTGCCATCTTTGTCCAAATTTCAATAGGTCTTCGGGTATCTTCCACAGAGCCGTTGACTACATAAAACCAAGTCCCATTTCTTTTCCTTGCTTTTCTAACTCATCAAAGCCTGTTCTCTAATTCCTCACAGGCATCTGCTGATAGATTTGCTAGTGAAGTGCAAGTGTAGATGATTCAAGGTCTGTGTCAAATGACAGAGTGGTGGTTATTTGGGAGCACTGAGATGCCCATGGTGGGCTAGTTTATACTCTTGGTAGGGTGACTGAGATCAGATGGTAGGTCCTGGAGGTGGTGGATCAGGCAGGTAACAGCAACTGAGCTCCTCCTAGGATCAGGCTCTGTACAAACAGTTCTCATTGAAACCACACAAACAACCACGTGGGTAGGCATTATTTCCATTTTACACATGATTGAGGGGATGTTAAATTAATTGCCAAAAGCCATCCAAGAGCTGAGATTCAAGACCAGTCCTGCCTGGCTTGCAAGTCCGTGCTCCTTCCACTACCCATAATCGAGCCTCTCCATCTCCAGTACAGGTGGGCTCCACACAGAGGTCTACAGGTGTGTGCACATCCCTTGGAATCCAAGAGGCTGAGAAGAGAGAAGGCTGGGCTGGTCCAGAGGGAGACAGCTTGGGGGTGCACTAGACAGCCGACTCCCCCTACTGGCTTCCTTCCTGCACTCCCTCCTGTCGGTTGAGTTCTGCCTGGCCTCCTGCCCAGCCTCAGCTCTGGCTTTCACCTCTTCTGGGGCATTTCTTCAAGCCAGGGTAACTGAGACCCATGGCCCACGGAGTCACGTGGCAGAGGATGTGCCAAGGGAGAAGCAGGACGGGGCAGGGGCGACCCCAGCAGAGCCGGGAACCCTCTGCTGTGTCTCGTCTGCTCAGGACAGTGTCCCTGAGCTCTTTGGCAGCTCCTTCCAGGTTGTGAGGCAAGACAGAGCCCCAGGCGAAGTGGGGCGTTCAATTTTAGCATCAGCTGGATCTAATTAGCTTTGATGGGGGGCCAGGTTCTTTCACAGGGGACTCCATTGCTCCAGGGAACCTGGCAAGAATGCTCATCATTCCAGAAACTGGGAAGGAGCTGGCTCTCTCCCTTTTGGCCTTGGGCTGTCCTCTCTTCAGATGAAGCCCTTCCAGGCCCCGCCTCCGACAAAACTGGGGGCTTGGGTGGAGCCTGAGCTTTCTTTTCCCTCAGGAGCAAAGCAGCTGTGGAATCAATACCTGGAAAGCAGCCACATGGAAATCTGGAGCAACACGTCAGAACGTCACATGTCAAATAACTTAATTAGGTAATCATGTGAAGAAGGTTTCATGTAAAGTCTGTACCAAGAGTATGAGGGACTGATCCAGGAGGCCATTTCAGCCTGCCCTGCCTCGGCCCCACCCAGCCACAGGTCCGGAGACCTTCCACTCTTGCAGGATCTGTCTCTCCAAGGCCCCTGGCAATCCTCACACTGGGAGTAGGCTAAGGGCCCCCGGAGAAGCTCTGAAAACAGTATCTGCCTTAGTCCCCTGTGCACACCCTGCCGGAGTTGCAAGGATACCGCCCTGAATGCCCACCAAATGCACACAGCTCCTCACTCTAAGAGGCGGTACAGGGCAGCGGTTACCTGCCCACACTGTGGTTTAGATGAGTGGGTCTGTAGTCCCAGCTTTGCCAGTTATTACCTGTGTGACTTTAGGCGAGTCATTTCCATGTGCCTCAGTTTTCCCACCTGCAAATGGGATGATAATAGTACCTCTCAGGGTGGCTGTGATAATGAAATGAGTCACTATATGTAAAGACTAGAAGAACACCTGGTTTGTAGTAAGCTATTGGTATCATTGTGATTTTCTTCTGGGTCTAGTTCATCTGTAGGTTACCTGCTGGGACGGCTGCATGCCTGCTTTCCATACCTTCTTCTACCCCCGCCCAGGGCCGGCCGGGTTCCCCGGGCTCAAGCATTTGGCAGGGCCCTGTTTCCACCCCCATGGACCCATAACTCCATGGCAGGTCCCTGCCTATCACTGACCCCTTGGAGAAACCTTCAGTGGGGCCTGGCTCCGAGTCTGAAACGGCCTCCTGCTAATCCAGCCCTGTAGGGTGGTGTGAAAAGCAAGGTCTTGCTCTTCGTTGGGCAGAAACACTGGTCAGATCCCCTACCCCAGCCCTTCTACTCTTTTGCTGTCACCCACCATGAGGTCCAGGGGCTACACATTCCAGCAAGTGGGGAGAATATGCTTGGATTATTGTATACAGGTGCTTTTTTATCCCCCTCTCAATTATTTGCATTCATCTTTCATGGCCCAGCTTAAATGCCCCCTCATTGGTGAATCCTTCACTGATTGCCACAGTCAGAATTCTGGCCCCACCAATGTTAGCTGTGCCATCTCTGGCCACCTCATTCCTCAGATATAAAATGGAGATACAGGAATCAACTTAACCTTACCACTGGATCCATGAGCCAATGGATACAAAGGCCTAGCTCCCCTCCCCTTCCCGCCCTTGCCAGGTATAGGAGATGGAGAGTCACCAAGTGAGCTGATTACCTGGGAATCTACAAAGCCTTATAAAATCAAGCTTTTCCCTGGAATGGGCCTTCCCCTCCTCTACCTGTGAAATTCCTGTTCAACCTTTGAGGGCCAGTTCAAATGTCACCTTGGGAAGTGTCCCACCTGCCCCCAGAGAAAATAAAGTTTCTTCTCCCCTGTATTCCTGTAATGTTTTGTCTCAATTAAATCTCTTATTTCAAGTTTTATCATAGACACTTGGGCTCATGCTTGTCTCCTCACTGTACTGCTGAACTGCTTAAGGTCAGGAAACAGATTTTGTTTTTTGGGGTAACCTCACAGGGTCTAACACAATGCCTGGCACCTATGAGTTGCTCCATAAATGTTCATTCACTCGTATTCCATCATGGTGTAGTCCCTGGATTCTGGAGTGGGCTCTGAAGGCAAATTCTGCCTTCATGAACATGTTGCATATGCAGAATCCTGACCCTGATGATAGTGTATCTGGAACCAACGACAGAATCCCAAAGCTAGTCCACAGAGTCCTGTGGAGTGGGGGATCCCACATACCCTTGGGAGTGGGATGGGTTCATATCTCCCTGAGATCACAGCTGCAGGCTGGTGGAGGTAGTGAGCCAGGCCTCACTGGCTTCAGAAAACAGTGGCTTCTGGAAGAGCCAAATCACATTTGGTTGTATAATGC
This sequence comes from Tolypeutes matacus, assembly GCA_026826555.1. Lineage (NCBI taxonomy): Eukaryota > Metazoa > Chordata > Mammalia > Cingulata > Chlamyphoridae > Tolypeutes > Tolypeutes matacus. The sequence goes on from JAKSZT010031676.1 coordinate 16,999,473, forward strand.
TGGGTTTGTTTTACCTCTGCTGTGAAAAGTCTTATATGTTCAGTGATGCAAACCTTAGTAAAAAATTGCAAAGTGTATATGTATATTATAATCCTACATTGATCAATTCTTCCTTCCTTCTACAATAGTAACTGAAGGAAAATAAACACCAACACTTAACTAGTTCCAGTTTTATGCCACACCACCCTCACAATGATTATTTGAGGTAGGTGACATTATTACCTCCATCTCATAAATGTGGCAATTAAAGCTGAGAGAATGAGTAACTTGCCGAGGTCGAGGGGATTAAAATTCAGCACTGACTGCAAAGACCCCATTTTCCCCACGCAATACACAAAGCTACTTCCCATTTGCGAGTCGACTACCTGCCAAGAACTAGTCTTGAATACACCGATGGCTATGACATGCTCCCCGCCCCCTCAAGAAATCTATATTCTAGTAGGGGAGGTTGCTACACAAATAATTAAAAACATAAAGCATGAAAAATAAAACTATAAAAGAGAAGCACGAGTAATGGACCGTAGGGACGTAGGGGAGGAAGTGATCCATTCTGCCTCGGGTGAGGGGAGCAGAGAGGGCTCCACAGAGAAGCTGACACTTCGGCAGTGGGCCTTGGAGGATAACTGGATTTTGATGGGTGGAGAAGGAGGAGGTGGGCATTTGAGGCAGAGGAGGCAGCACGAGGAAGGCCATGGAGGAGGAAAACGCCTGATGTAGTTGGGGCATGGAGAACAGATCAGCAAGGCTACAATTTGGGATTGTAGAGTATGAGCTGTGGCAGCCTATGCTCTGTCAAAGTGTTGGGTTTCATTCTTCAGGACCTAGGAGGCTGCTGAAAGTCTTGGAGGAGGGAAATGGCATGAGCTCACTTGCACTGTGCAGCAGGAAGGGCATTTCTGAGAAGGAACTAGGGGTAAAAAGGTACTTTTCAGAAATGTAGCATCAGCTCCCAAAGTCTCAGTGAGTACTGGTTTCAGGGACGAGAAGGAGAGGATAGGAGTCTCTTTCCTGTTGAAAGTGGCAGGCTGAAGACCAGAATTGCTATGGGGACTCGGTGGGGTGGTTCCCCATGGGATTGCAAAAGCTGGCACAGCTGCTGTAACCACACTGTATGGGGCTGGCCTGAGTGACAAGGACGTGTCTGTTTCAGCAACCAGACACCCCCATCAAGACAAGGTTTGCTGAGCTCTGCTCTGCCGAGGGTATCAGCAGGACCAAGAAAGGAAGAGAAGAGCATGGGGGCTCCCTGTGATTGGTCTGCAAAGCTCATTCCAAATGCTGGCTTCAAAATGGAAAGCTTGTTTTTCCAAATTAACAAAAGCTGTTCTAGATCCATGAGCACATGTTGCTCATATAAAACATGATCTATAAATGCAGATTTACAAATTCTCTATCAGTGTGAATTACAACAGTGCATAGTACATGGTATAGTTACATATATTCTAACACAGATGAAAACAATGTTACATTACAGATAATAAGCCTAGACAGCTCTTTAATCATCAGTGCTAGAACTATGTATTTATAATCACCAGGAACCTTGCACTGAGGACCCTTTGGAAATCTTCCCATGAAAAAAAAAAGAGGTCTCTTTAGAAAACTGCCCTGAAATTCCTTGGCTCTGGGAAGGAAAATGCAGTGCCAAATTTGTGCCTAATAAAATGACATTTTGAGTGGAATCTGAGTCAAGCCCAAAGGGATGGAATACTGGTTCTCTGAGTCAACAAAAGACTTCAGTCTTTGGTATCCAACACTCCATTATTCATTGGCCTGAACTGGCAGGAGAGCTGTCCACACCTTAGAGAGGACCAGAAAAAGGGGGGAGATTGGTAGATGATGAGAGAAAAAACAATCTGATGCACCACGCAGGCCAACTCTGGATGCTATGCCGGGCATTTATTATTTGGGGGTGGAGAAGCTCTGCTATCCCCTCTCTAGACATACTTTCAGTCAGCTCATTTCTCTGCTTAGGGGGTCATTTTCCTGGGCAAAAGCTTAAAATCAAATGTCTCATTGTTGGGCCATGGACCCAACTGGGAGTTAGCTTCCAGAGTCCCAATACACAAGACCAGCAGAAGCAATCTGCCCCCCTCTCCGAGGCAACCCCCTCCCCAAGCCCCCACACTCCAGGACAGCTTACCGGGGCCGGCGGAAGGTCAGGCCATACTGCTGGCAGGCCAGCCCTACGGTGGGTGTGTAGACAATGGGCATGAACTTCTCCACGTCTGATGTCAGCACCCGGTAGAAGAGCTTCTCGTTCCTGTCTTGGAGTGTCATGAGAATGATGTACCTTGAAGAGAGGAGAGGAAAAACCAAGCTGATCCCATGGCATGTAGGTGGGAGCATGTAGAAAGGACCAGAAGGAGCGTGGTATGGTGCAAAGACCCAGGGCTCCCTTTCCGCTCAGCTACTTCCCTTCATGGGTCAATCTCCCATCTCCCCTGAGCGTGGGCTTCAACATCTACAAAATGTGGAGGATAATACCTGCCTTGCATGGCTGTTAGAGGGCTTTGAGATAGCTGTGGACACCTCAAATGTGAGCAGGAGTTAACACTTACATGCTATTTATGATTACACATGGTAGGGTACTTTTCTGAATATTTCACATTTATTAACTAATTTAAAACTCCCAACCACCTGTAAGGTAGGTACTACAATTCTTGCTATTTTATAGACATGGGGACCAAGGCATGCAGAAATTAAATAATTCGCCCATGGTCACAAGGCAGATTCAGGATTTGAACCTACGCAGTTTGACTCTGCATCTATGCTCTCAACTACTGAGCAAAACTGTTAGTTATATTATTATTATATGAATATTAGTGAATGTCAGTAGAATAATAATATTCTGAGGGTGGAGTAAAGTCAAGGAAAATACTCAGCCTCCGAGCACTGTATGAACTTGTCTTTCCCACCACGAAGGGCTGGTTTCTGTCACAGAGTTCACAAGTGGCTTAGTACCAAGCAATCCTGGTACTCCAAAAGAATCTCTTTCTTACTTATTCCCTGAAGCCTGAAATCACTAAGTCAGTGAAAGAGTCTTTCATTCCAACTCCTAAAAATGCAAAAACCCAAGGGTGGAAATTCATTTTGAGGTATAAGTGATGGATAGCACGACCTTTCTGGGGAACAGCTTGGAGAGAGAGTTCAGAGGCCCTCGAGAGCCTGGCATGGAGAGGGATGACAGAGATGTGCAACAAGGGCAATGGACAGTGGGCATGGCTTCAGGGTCCTGGGTTTGAATCCTGGATCTGCCATTTGCTAGCTGCGTGACTTTAGGGAAAGCCTCAACCTCTCTTTCCCCACCAAAGACACTGGTCTAGGACTAAAAACTGTGTTCTGGAAAGTGCTGTGGGAAGGGAGGATTTGTACTCAGTGCAGCCAGGATTTCCTTACCCAGTAGCTGTTTGTGTAAATCTCTTCTCAAGTCTCCATTCAGTGAGATCAGGTTGGTGACTTGAAATCAGCCAAGGAGGAAGTATTTACACCATGGAAATTAGCAAATGCTACCAATTAGGGAATTTTTTTTTTTCCTGAAGAGCTAGCTATTAAATATTTGTCAGCAAAAGAATCTGGGAAGCTTCCTTAGCATTTCCTCAAGCACCTGCTGAAGGAAAGACTCCTGGAAATGAGCAGGTCCAAGTAGTCAGTATGGTGTCTGAAGCAAGCCCTCGGAACTCCTAGGAATGGACATGCTTCCCTTGTCCCTGAGCCTGGCATGTCTTCCCAGGCATAAGAGCAAAGCCCATCTAGCTAGAAGGAACTGGGGTGGGAAGGATTTTAGACTTTAACTTTTAGAGTTTAATATCTTTAGGAAACAGGATTTCACTTTGCATTTCAATTCTTCTTTGAAAGTTTAACCAAAGGGGAGGTTGAGATTCTTTAATGGTGGGGCATGACTCATATTGTTGGTTGGATTCATTGTACAATTTCTGGTTTGCTCTTCAGGGTGTCATGGCTGGACCCAATCTGGGTGGGATATACAAGGAGAGAATTTCTGTCCTGGACTGCAGCAGGCATTGGGTTTAATGTGAATAATATCCCTAGTACTTAGGGCTAGGGGTGGACAGAGGCTAACTCAGAGGCAGTGGATGGTATGGGGGGACCAAAGGAAGATGGGTGCAGGATGACCACAACATGCTGCTAAGTTCTGCTCCTAGGTGGACAGCCACTCTCTTGTGAAACTCTCATCTTCTCCTCACATTTCTGCTGAAGCCCATAGCAAGATGATGTATTTATTTGACAACTCTTACATATTGTCTACTACATGCCAGGCACTGTTCTAAGCATGTCACAGATACCAATATATTTAACCCTCACAGTAGCCAGATGTACAAATGGGGAAACCAAGACCCAAACAGGCTAAGTACATTTTGCTATTAAGTGGCAGCAGGAGGATTTGAACTAGTTTTATAGCCATTAGACTTGCTCCTCAGCTGTGACATAGCCACAAGATTAAAAGTACAGACTTTGGAGCCAGATGACCTGCATTCAAATTTTGTCTTTGCCAATTCATAGCCATGTGAACTGGGAGGAACCTTCTTAAGTAAAGCTGAAAAGGATGACACTGTAATTCTCCATTTGGCTCCTCATGTCTCTATCCCCACTGAGAGCTTAGAGGGGAGGCAGGCTTATTAACTGCTACCCATAAACCTCCAACACGTGACATACCAGGTCCTTCCCAAGCTGTCCATTTCTCTTCTCCCCAATGTGGCCCTTATTCCAGGCACCTGGGTCACATGCCACTCACTTCCTTAGCACACATGACTCCACGCCTTTGCTGTACCTCCTCCCTTCTGAATTAAATGCCCTCCCTGACACCCACTGCTGACTGCTCAAGTCCTATTAGCCCTTCGATGGCTGACCCAGACGCCACCACTTCTAAGAAGCCCTCCCAGATTCCAAGTTATTGTTTTCCCAGTTCTCTCAGGACATGACTGTGCCTTGATCATAACAAGACCTGTCCCTCAGGGAGACCATCACCTCTTTTGAAGGCAGAGCTGGGTCTGGGATTTCTCAGGGCTCTCAGCCTTTTCGAGCCTGGGAAGTGGAGCCCAAAGGAAACGGGAGGTTTAGCCCAGGGATCAGGTAGAGGACAGACTTTAGGCACTGACTTGTCCAGATCGCTTGGCTGCCGCTCGTAGTATCTCATGATGCGGAGGAGCTGGACATCCTGGCTCAGGAAGCAGGGTGGGATTAGGCCATGGATTCCAAGCTGTAGCCTTTCTTCAAGTGTAAAGGCCATCCCCTGGGAGCACAAGAAAGAAAGAAACATGCACACAAATGGATGTGCAGGAAACCAAGGAACAGAAGAGGTTCCATCCACAGATAGGCAAAAGTCAGTGGAACCATTAAGAAAGGCCCTGGATTCAAATCCCACCACTGCCATTGGTGTAGCTGGGTGATCTTGGGGACAGTTACTTTGACTTTACTGAGCCTCAGTTTCCTTGTTGGAAAAATGGGGAAAATATCAACATTGTTGTATTTTTTGTTTTTGTTTTTTTAATAGACTATGTTTTTAGAACAGTTTTAGATTTAAAGAAAAAAATTGAGAAAACAGTACAGAGCTCCCAGATATCTCCTCACCCAGTCTGCCATTACTAACATCTTATATTACTATGGTATATTTGCTACAATTAACAAACCAATATTGATAAATAAAGTCCATAGTTTATTCAGACTTCCTTAAATTATTTTATTTTTTTAAATATATCTTTTATTTCTTCTAAAAGATACTTAGATTATATAAAATGTTACATAAAAAAATATAAGGGATTCCCATATGCCCCACTCCCCCCACCTTCCACTTTTCCCCACATTAACAACTTCGTTCATTAGTGTGGTACTTTCATTGCAATTGATGAATACATTTTGGAGCACTGCCACTATGGATGGATTATAGTTTACATTGTAGTTTACACTCTCTCCCACTCAGTTCTGTAGGTTAGGTAGGATATATAATGGCCTGTATCTGTCGTTGCAATGTCATGCAGACAATTCCAAGTTCTGAAAGTGCCCCCATATTACACCTCTTTTTCTCTCTCCCTGCCTTTAGCACCTCCAGTGGCCACTGCCTTCACATCAATGAATTAATTTCTTCCATTGCTAGAATCACAATAAGTCTATAGTAGAATACCAGTAAGTCCACTCTAGTGCATATTTTATTCCCCAAACCTGAGGATTCTGGGACGGTGATGCCCACTCACCTCTAATTGAGAGGGGGCTTTGATCCCATATGGCTGATGCATGGGATTCTCTTGCTTGCAGTTGTAGACTCTCTCGGTTCCTTGGTATGGTGGTTGTCCATCCTCACCTCCTTAGATTTCCTTAATTTTTGCCTAATGTCCTTTTTGTGTTCCAGGATCCAATCCAGGATTACAATTACATTTAGTTGTTCTGTCTCCTTGGATATCTTGGCTATGACAAAGCAAAAGGAACTGCACAGAGGCACTGTATTGTAATTTATAAAGTTGTTTCCCACCTGGATATGGGTTAACAGTTTTGATACTGCTATACATGTGTACTGGAATTGAACAATTAGGTAAATTGATAGTGAATGATGGGAGCCAGGGGTCTCAGTGTTGGAGTGGGAAGCTATGGGTAGGCAAGGGGAGGAGGTTAGAATGAGGTAATGGATTAGAGTTGGGGACATTAGTATAAACTTATGGTTAGCTTAATATAGATATAGATGGTTACATATAGAAATATAGATATGTGATACATGGGTTAGTACACTCACACATATTTTCTTGCTCTGTCAGATAAGAGGGCCTATAAGCAATGACACCCAGAAGAAACTGCTGGAACTGTATGAAAGATCTATCCTATGAAAGCTCTACTCTGGAAGTTTGACTCACGGAGACTTCTCAAAATACTCTCTACACTTAAAAATTCAGACTTGCTCTTCCTCAAAGCCCAAAGTCACCAGTTCATAAATCCCGTGTTGGCCACGGGGTTTGCATGCAGGGTATAATGTCGAGGACCCGGATCTATTTGCAGGAAACCACGGCGCCTTGGAGACTGTGCACTTTCACCAAACACCATTAGACAGGTGACTGTTCCCTGGCTTGGTAAAGACCGCGATCGCCTCTCCTTGGCCCTGGGGGATCTCAGCGAGGCCCAGGCATTTAATTATGACATCATCTTTGTTAATAACCACTGTGGCTTTAATAACAGTCCACCTCTCACTTCAAGGCTAAGTGTTTCTCTTGGCCGGTTGCCACTAACTTCTTTTGTATTTGAAGAAAAAGTATAACTGTTTAGCAACTGGTAATTTCATGGATTAAAAAAAAAATACTTCTGGAAGCTTCTTTTTATCCTGAAGCTAATGTGACGGCAGGTCTCAGATTTACAGGTTTGTAAATGGAGGCGCTTTTTATTGCATAGGCCTCTGAAATAGGAGAGACACAAGATGATTCACTCATGTGCAAGGAAAAAGTATTAGAACTTCTATTTCTCTGCAAAAGAAATAAACTTTGCTAAGTGGCACTCAGCCTTTGTCAAAAAGTCACACGTCCTGTAAGGTAGGAGTGGGGGGTTGTACAACCTGGAGGAGCTGACAGCAGGGCCCTTACTCATTCTTACCACTTGGAGAAAGTATAGTTCCAACGTGTTTAGTTAAAGAGATTTGTGGATTATATTATCTAGTTTTAATAAAACCCTTGAAAAAGGACAAGTGGCTTTAGAAAAATGGCTGACTCTCTTATATTTCAGCTTCATATTCTTGTGGTATCCAGCAAGACACATGGGTAGAGAACTAGCATTTGTCATTATTTTGAAATGTTTCAGTTGTTACTGAACCACTGCTCTGAACACTCATCCCTTCCCACCCCAGCCAAGTGCCCCTCCCTACCTGCTCTGGCTTCTTTCTCTCAGGGAAGGTTGGATCTCTCCAAGATCCAACCACCAACGGGTTAATGTCTTTCAAAGCAGGCACCCTCAAGACTCTGCTCTAGAAATAAAGCCCTGTGACAATTTCAGATGATCAGTGCCTATGCCGTGCCAGTTGCAAATCTTTAGAATACCACTCCTGACTACATATTTTTTCATCTTCCTTGAATCATCAGATCCAGCCCAGCCACTGAAGTCTACTCTGCCCAAGTTCCCAGGATAGAACTTACTGGCATCCTAGAGAAGATATTTGATTCCAGTCCACAGTCAAAGCCGCCTTCTCCAGATGGGCCTACCCTGACTCCCTGTAGCAGTTTGGCATTGTTTGTGAATTCCAAAAATAGATATTGGATTATGCTTGTAAACTGGTCTGTTTCTCTGGGCATGATTAAGTTATGATTAGAGCTTTGATTGGGTCACATCAGTATTACTCACAGATGGGAAAGTGGGAGTTTTGAGGTGGAGCCCAGGAAGTAAACACATGGGAGAAAGCAGAGCAGCTGAGCTGGAGAGAAAGAGGCACTGGGAAGAGAGGAACCCAGGAAGCCTGAACCCTTACGGATGTCGGCAGCCATCTTGCTCCAACATGTGGTAATAGACTTTGGTGAGGGAAGTAACTTATGCCTATGTCCTGGTAACCGTAAGCTTCTACCCCAAATAAACACCCTCTATATAAAAAGCAACCAATTTCTGGTATTTTGCATCAGCACCCCTTTGGCTACTAATACACTCCCCCATTTCAGATCTCTCCCTTCTCTCCAGTCAGTGTCATTCAGTTTAGCACATGTAAGGTGTTTTCTATTTTATTTCCTGAGCATTAATCACTAGATTGTAACTTGGGATGGTTGGGAAGCAGAAGCTTCAAAGCAGCTGACACAGGGCTGGGGCAAAATAATATTATCAATAACAACAACAACTACCTTTTATTGAGCACTGAGAGAGGCACTTTACACTTGTCAACTCATTTAATCCTCATAGCAACCCTGGGAGGAGGGTACTATGATTATCATCCCCATTTTGTAGATTGGGAAACTGAGGCCAGTAACTTGCCCAAAGTCACACAGCAGGTCAATGGAAGAACCAGTAGAATCAGGTCCATACTCTTGCAAAGTTCATTCTCTTGTCTCTGATCTAATCAACTGCACCTGAGGGTTGAAAGATTAAACCGGTTGCTGATTATTCTGCTTCTGCAAATGGAACCAATTACCTTAACGGTTTCAGCTACTGCTCTGCATTTGTACTAGGCCAGTCAGCCTGTCTGCAAACAGGTATGCCCATGTCGCCGAGTTTATGTGCTTGGCCCATGGCACCCACATAGCTGTGTTTTTCCCCTGACCAGTGACGTGACTGGAAGGAAGGATTAGCAGACACGTGCGTAATAGTAAAGGGTTTCTGCTCCACATATCATTATGTCATTACGTCACTCCCTGAGCTGAAGGCTTGTGCTATAACCAGCTTCCTCCATCAACCAACTACAACAGCACAGAGAGTAGCCAGAGCTGGGGTAAGAGCTGTGGGGGCAATCAGCTCCCAGACGGTACAATTAAAGCTGATTAGCTGCTAGGGACCGGGAGGCATTTCCTTCTCTTTTTGCCTATTACTTCACGACTCTATTCGTTTGGGATTTTTATGGGTTAGTGTGATGTGGATTCTGGCCGGAGACAGGAAGTGGGATTACTGCGGCTGCTGGTCTCTCACTGAACCTGAGGTTTATGAGGGCCCCTGAGCACACTCCTGGGATGGATATATGGGGGCCCCAGAAACTCAAGCATCGGATGTCTCAGCCGACACACACCTGGGCATGGCCTTCCTCCCAGACACACTTCTGTGATCAGGTACAAAACTACAGATCCAGAAACACACCATAAATTCCTGAAAGGGGAGTAGAAGATACACTGCTTATTACTGCCCATAACCAACCCTAAACCATCCCTGGGCTCAAAGATTGGGCTCTGACACTGTGTGCCTGTACAGAGCTGCCGGGACCTTTCCAACCGTGATGGACACAGAAGTTCTCATTCCAGCTGGGAGATATAATCCATTTCCTTTCCTGGGATAACAGTCAGGACACAGAGGTGCCGCATTCACACAGACTGTATGGGGGTGTGCGAAGGGAACTGGAAGACAAAGTTCTACATTCGGTTTCTCTACTTACTGGTTGTGCGACCCAGGGGGAATGACTTTACCTCTCTCGGTCTGCTGACTTCACTGGGTTGTTGTGTGTCAATCAAATGAGGACATGGATGTGAAAGTTCTTTGTAAATGGAAAGAGGTGGTATAAAGGTAAAAAGGCTGTGACCTCTGTAGCTTCAAACCCCTCTACGTTAAGGACAATCGGCAAGGTAGAAATTGTACTTTATAGCATTCATATCCTTTCTTCTCTCTTTTCCCCGCAAAAAAAGTAGTTCCTTGATGGCAGGGACCATGTCTAAATGAACTAAGTACCCCTCCTTCTTAGCACAGTAACTGGCACAGGGTGAACATGCAGTAAATACATGGATGGATGGGTGGATGGGTGGATGGACGGACGGATGGTTGGATCGATGGATGGATGGGTAGATGGATGGATGGGTGGATGGATGGGTAGATGGATGGATGGGTGGATGGAAGGATGGATGGGTTCATTCGCTCATTCTTTCAACAAGAAACTATAAGTGTCCCCTACAAACTGTATTAACAGCACAGATCTTTCCCACATTGGTGATCAATCCCTGACTTGCCTAGAGGAAAGCAGAGGGAACTGAAGAATCAGAAGCATCTGAAGCTGGGACTGGGGTCCTGGTGTTGTTACATGGACTCAGACACCTAGATCCACCTCTGTGCTCCCTGTGAAATGGAGAGAATAGAGCTCAAGGAATAATGGCAGGGGAGACCTGAGCAAACAAGAGTTAGAGGTCAACTTCATGGCTGGGAAGTGCCTGCGGGCAACAGCCGCACCTGGGAGCTGGGTGGCAGTACTTAAGAGGGGTGCCTGCCCTGGCCAGCCCAGCTCCATGGAGAAAGGAAACATAAAGGTTGGGAGGACTTGGGAAAACTTCTTAAGAAGCAGCACATCTTTCACAATGAGGGTTATAAAAACCAAGGATGAAGAAACAACTTAGGAAAGAAAAACTGAATGCAAAACAGATGCAAATAAAACCTACACTGGCTATTATTTTTTAAAAATGGAAAATTACAAGTGTTGGAGAGGATGTGAAGAAATAGGAGCACTCATTCACTGCTGGAAGGAATGTAAAATGGTGCAGCGGCTGTGGAAGACAGTTAGGCGGTTCCTCAAAAAGTTAAGTATAGAATTACCGTATGACCCAGCAATTCCACTCCTAGTTCCATACCCTGAAGAATTGAAAGCAGGGACTTGAACAGACATTTGCACACTGATGTTCACAGTGGCATTATTCACAATTGCCAAAAGATGGAAGCAACCCAAGTTGCTTGCAACCAATGAATGGATAAACAAAATGTGGCATATATCATATATTCACACAATGGAATATTATAGAGCTGTTAAAAGGAATGAAGCTCTGACACATGCAACAATATGGAAGAGCCTTGAGGACATCACGCTGAATGAAATAAGCCAGACACAAAGGACTAATATTGTGTGATCTCACTGATATGAAATAATTAGAATAAGCAAACTCATAGAGCCAGAATCTAGAGTATAAGTTACCAGGGGATGGGGGTGGGGATAGGGAAAAGGGAGTTAAGGCTCAAAAGGTACAGAGTTTCTTTTTTGGGACAATAGAAAAGTTTTCGTAATGGATGGTGGTGATGGTAGCACAACATTGCAAATGCACTTAAGAGCCCTGAATTATGTATTTGAATGTGGTTAAAAGGGGGAGATTTTAGGTTATATGTTATGTTACTAGAATAAAAGTTTTATAAAAAAATCCATGGACCTGCACAACACAGTGAATGCTAAGTTAAATCATGGACTATAGTTAATAGCACAATTATAAAAATGTGCTTTCATCAATTGTAACAAATGTACCACATCAATGCAAGGTGTTAATAATAGGGTGGTATATGGGAATCCTGTATTTTATGCATGATTGTTCTGTAAACCCAAAACTTCTCTTAAACAAACACATGACAAACAGACAGTACATTGGGTGGTGAGGGAGGGAATTCATGTGAGAGACTGAACAAAGAACGAAGATTTCTTCCCACGAGCCTTTGTGGGCATGCTCTGCCAATCCTGGAAACAACTGGAGCGTCTCGCAGTGGGGCTTTGTGGCTTCCAGCAAACACCCAGCTCTGCTAGAGAGATTTTGAGATAGTCTGCAACCTGGTCAATAAAAGCTCTAATTGGAGTGCAGCCCTGGGAAGAAGAACTAAGGGGAATAAGAAAAGTCAATAAAAACCTATAAAAGGGCTGCTAGAAATGCTTTCTTTATAAGCCTCTGAGCCTCAGAGAAGGTCCCACTTTAAAATGAGGCTGTGCTTTCATCCGCTTTCACATGACTGTATCTGGGGGTTCCAAGGATGTCTGTGAAAACACCTCGCAGCGTGCAACCCCAACAGTGTCCAGCGGAGCAGAGGCCCAGCTGGTTCTCAGAAAAAGGCAAGACAGGGGTGCGGGGCCTGTGCTTTCTGTAGGTGGGGAGCAAGCAGAGTAAAAAGACTTCACCCATCCCCAGAAACGGGTCTCAAGGTCTTGTTCTCACGCCACTTCCTCTACCATCTTTTAAACATGCTTTCAGTAACTGTTGAACCAAAATACCAAAGAGAAAGGGCTCTAGAGGTGAATGCCCCTGTTGCCATGCTACCCCTAGCTAAGCTTCTGGTCCCAAGTCTGCAGGACAGACCGATTCTGGCGAAGACGCAGAGGTTCTCACTTCAGGTGATTTTTCTTAACCCCCTTATCATATTATGCAAGCAAGTAACTTATGTTCTCCGGGCCTCAGTTTTCCTCATCTGAGAAAGGGGGGTAAGACTTTTCTCATCCACTTCACAAGGATATACATCATCAGCAAAGACAATGTGGAGGAAAGTGATTTGGGAATATAAATATTAAACCTGATAATAACAACAGAAATAACTAATGCAGCTTCATTGGTCCTCTCTTCCAGGGGAAGACTAGATTTGTGACTAAGTTAGCAATTGATTTTGAGAGGCAATGGGTACTTTTAGAGGAGACCTCCTTTCCCTTCTCCCAGGCTGGGTGCAGTGCTTCAGGCTCCTGTGGAGCCCTGTATCTGCCTCTAACATTGGTTTCGACTCATTGCCCTGTGGCCATCTGTGTATGAGTCTGTCTTCTCTGAGGACAGACTCTGCCTTATTTATCTTTGCAGCCCCAACACTTAACACAAAGCCTAACCCATAAGAGGCACTACATACATGTACCGAATGAACAAATGAATGGAAGTATATGATTCCCACTTAAACAAGCTTGGGTAGGGGATACTTGGTAGTTTATGAAAAGGTATGTGAAGCAATGACAAAGAACTGGGCTTAGGAATTGGGCAGTTCTATGCTGTATGATCCAGCTACCCCGTTACTAGGAATATATTCATAAGAACTGAAAGCAAGGATGCGAGCCGACATTTGCACACCGATATTCATAGCAGCATTATACCAATTGCTAAAATATGGAACCAGCCCAAGTGTCCATCAACTGATGAATGGATATACAAAATGTAGTACATACGTACAATGGAATACTAATAGTTATAAGAAGAAATGAAATCGGGTGCATATGACAACATGGATGAGCCTTGGGGACATTATGTTGATGGAAATAAGCTAGACATAAAAGGAAAAATATAGTATGGTCTTATTAACATGAACTATTACTCACAGAGGTAAACTCTATACTAAAACATAGAATGTGGGTTGAGAATGAGAGCTGATGCTTAATGTATGTATAGTTTTTAATAAAGCTTATTGTAAAAGTGTGGAAATGAACAGAATTTTTATGGTAAACACATTATAATGAGTATACCTAACTGCTGATTTGTAAATATGATTGTGGCTGAAAGGGGTAGTCTGTGGACATAAACATCAATTGAATTAAGCTAGAGAATAAACTAGGGACTGTGTAACATAGTGATTTCAGTAGCATGAAGATTGTGGTTAAGAGTAGAAATAGAAGAATGTTTTTATTTACAAAGTGTTAAGAATATGGTGGTACAGGGGAAAATTACAACTAATGTAACTTACGGATGATAGTTAACGGTAACACTGTAATATTTTTGCAGCATTGGCAAAGAAGATATATCAATTTTAAAAGACAACAATAGGGGGGTGTAAGGGGATATGAGATTTTTCCTTTTGGAGTAAAGAAAAAGTTCTGAAATTGCCTGAAGTAATGACAGCACAACTCTGATGAAAATGAGAGCCACTGAGTGTATATTTTGAATGGATTGTACAAAGCACGGTACTATATACCACAGGGAATCCAGTGGTAGAAGATGGGCTGTGGTTAACAGGACACATATGAGAACATTCCCTCATGAACTATAACAAATACATAGTACTAATACAGTTGTTAATAACTGGGTGGGTTGGGGGAAAAATACACCAAATATAATTGGCTATAGTTAGTAGTAATATTTTGACAATGCTCTTTCATAGTTTGTAACAAATGTTTCACAACAATGCAAGGTGCTGGTGGTGGGGTGATGTATGGGAGCCCTGTATGAGGACAGGCATGTTTGTTTTGTAACTTCCCAAGGTTACCTATATACTTATTGTTTACAGATGTTCATGTGTGAATGATATACTTCAATAATTTTTTTTTTAATGGAAAAAAAAAAAAAGAATTGGGTAGTTCTGGATCTGAAAGTCTGTTATTTAGTAGCTTTGTGACATTAGGCATGGTATTTAACTCCTTGAACAGCAGTTTCTTCATTGACAAAATATAATAATATCTACCTCAAATGTTGGCTAATAAGGATTATATGTAAAAAGGTATCTCAAGGGCCTAGCACCCAGTAAGACCTCCTTAAATGGCAGCTATGTACAGCAGAGGAAACAGGAGAGATTGAGAGGTGAGGAATTTTCTTGTTTGTCTTTTTTTTTTTTTTTTTTTTATTGAAATAATGAAAATGCTCAAATAATGACTGAAGTGATGAATGCACAACTATGTGATTATACCAAATACCATTGATAGTACTCTTTGGATGAACTATATGCTTTACGAATATGTATCAATACAATTGATTTTACAAAAAGGCAGCTAGCCTTATCATTCATTCCTTAACAGCTCTGCGAGACGCTTCCAGGGGGTGGATGGGGAGGCAGACAACAGGCTGTGCGGAGGAGGTGACCAGGGAGAGGAGGGCAAGAGAAACTGTGCCCCAAGCCCCGATGATAACTCTGCTCCCCTACCCCACCCCTCCCATATGCTCCTCAGAGGAGGCCAACGTGGAAAGGGGGAGAAGGGTGGGGCCCATCCTTGGAGTCCTTGGCCTTCCTGCTCTGCTTCCATTCACCCTGCCTTCCCAGAACCTTCTGCAGCTGAAACCACAGAGCTGGTTTCAGGCAAAGTCACCTCTTTCTTCTGGCTTCCTGCCAAAGCACAGAGGAGCTCCTGCATTATCCCCAGCAGCATTGATTTTTTAAAAAAGATATTTTAGTTATTTGTTTATTTATTTATTTATTTATCCCCCCACCCCCACCCCCTTGCTGCTTGTACTCGCTGTGTGTCTTTCTGTGTCTGCCTGTCTCCCTCTGTTGCATCATCTTGCTGCACCAGCTCACGGTGCCACGGGGGCTCTGAGGTAACTGTGCCCCACAGGAGCTCCTTTACCAGGAGGTCCCGGGGATAGAACCCGGGGCCTCCCATATGGTAAATGGGAACCCAACCAATTGAGCCACAGCTGCTTCCCAGCAGCACTGACTTATGTGTGTGGTGTTACCTCCTTCCTTTACACAATCTTCCTGGAGACACGGGTGAGAGAGGCTCTTCTCCCCTTCTTTGGCTTGCTCTACCTGTCATGTGCCCCTCAATATGGGGCCCTGCCTGAAGTTGAACCTCACAGCTCTTCTCACTTTGTACCTCTCACTCCAGAGCTCGTGAGCTCACATTGGCTTCTGCTCCCATCCTCAGCCGCCTGGTAGACCAAGGCTCCTGGCCTGGCAGACAGGTCATCAGAAGCACACAAAAGCTTCTACAAGGTACAGATTCCCACGCCAATCCCCAGAGACTGGCAGTAAGTCTGGGTCGGGGAGCCTGTATAATTTTATACACCCTTGGGTGATTCAGATAACTATTCAGATGTGACAACTGCTAGGCTGGATATCTCTTTACCCAAATTTCCAGCTCAGAACCAAATTCTGCCATCATTCCCTATAAATCAGCAGTCAACTGCCCTGGCTGCCTGTTGTGGTAGAACCCAGGCTGGAAAGCCCCTCTTCCCCCCACTACTCGGGCACCTGCACCCCCTGCTGTGCCCCATTTGAAAACCTGTTTTAGCCTTCCCTGAACACGTTTGTGCTTTGGACACAAGCGAAAGCCCCAGGACTCATGCAGAGAAACAAAGTAGTAAAGCAGCTCTGAGACCTTTTCCCTCCAGGTTGCTGCCAGGAAAGGCATTAGGGCAAGGGTTCTTAAGAAGGGGTCCATGAGCTTGAATTGAAAAAAAAAAAAAAAATTCTTGTGGGGACATGATGGTGTGGGTGTGATATATTTATTAAATAATACACAGTATAGTGTGGGCTTAGTAAGGGGTTCATGGTTTTCACCTGGCTGGCAAAGGGGTCCGTGGAACAAAAAAGGCTAAGAACCCCTGCTTTAGGGTTTGTTCATTCATTCAATAAATGTTGGGCACCTGCTATGAGCCAGGTACTGTGCTAGATGTTAGGGCCACCATGCTTTCCCCAGACAGCTTCTAAAACCTCACTCAGTGCAATATTTGTACTAACAAGGTGGAGCCTCGTGCAGCATATAAATCACAGTGAGTTTTCCCTTGCTGTAAAAGTGAAAAGAGTCTTAACTTTTAAAAAGTTAACTGTGATGGTTTGAAGCTGTATGTTCTTAAAGTTAATCCATTCCTGTGAGTATGGATCCATTGTAAGTAGGGTCTTTTGGTGAGTAGGCTTTTAAGTTGAGATGTGACCCACCTCATTCAGGGTGGGTCTTAATCCTCTTACTGCAGTCTCTTATGAAAGGATAAAATACAGACAGAGAGAAAGCCGTGGAAGTAAGAAACTGAAAGCAACAAAATTCGAAAGAGAAGGGAGAGCCCAGCAGATGCTGCCATGTGCCTTGCCATGTGACAGAGGAGTCCAGGATCAGCAGTAGATGGTCTTCAGGAAGAAAGCATCGTCTTGATGATGGCTTGATTTGGACATTTTCACAGCTTCAAAACCGTAAGCTTGTAAACAAATAAGTTCCCATAGTTAAAGCCAACGCATTTTATGGTATCTGCTTTCGGCAGCTTAGCAAACTAAAACAGATTTCGGTACCAGAAATGGAATGCTGCTATTGCGAATACCAAAAATGTTAAAAAGGTTTTGGAATTAGCTAATGAGTAGAGGCAGGAAGAACTGTGAGGTGCTTCACAGAAAAGGCCTAGATTGCTTTGAAGAGACTGTTGAAATATTTATTTAAATATTTCATGAATATGAAATTCATTATATTTCCTGCCCAATATCTTCACCAGTGATGGAAATGCCTTGCTTTTTTTTTTTTTTTTTTTTAACTGCTTTATGGTTTCTAAAATGCTCTCGTATACTTTATCTCATTTGCTCCTGACCCCTCCCCGCCCCCGCCAAGCCAAATGTGTACGCTAAACAGGGCAGGTGTTACTATCCTCATTTACAGAAGAGGAAATTGAGGCTCTGATGGGTCAGCGACATGCCAAGGGCATGCACTAGTAAATGCATTCCAAAGCATGTGAGAATAATGGCTATTTCAGTTGTTTTGCCATCGAAAGGCTAGTTTATGCAAAGTTGTCGGATTAAGGACCCTCACGGCAGAGAAGCAGCAGAATCTGCTCCTGAAATACTTGGGGACTCTTAGGATTTTGTCCCAACTGAATAAGGAAACAGAGGTGGATAATTGGGAGGATGATGAATCATCCTCTTGGAAAAATCCCAGCGGCAGTTTGAATGCTTCATGGCCCTCTCTTCCCAAGAGACTATTATTTAAAATTCAAATAATATTGTCCTTAGCCCTCTCTTTCGGCTGAACCTCAACAGGTTAATGGCAGAGGAAGGTAACGGGCAAGGGAGCAGCTGAGAACAAGGGACACAGCTTCCTTCCTCCAACAACACAAGAGCACTTTGTTGAGTCCAGCCTGGAAGAACTGGGTCTAAAAGGGAACCACGGCCAGAGGAATAAAACAAACAGCTGCTTTGGGAGAGTCTCTGCATAGGCGTCATGCACGCATGCCTGGTATGGGCGGGTGAGTGGCTGGGGGGGCCAGAGCTGGACGTGAGGCAGACAAAGGACAAGTGCATTCAACAGGGCCATGATCCAGCAGATCACGGTTAACCTGTTCCAGCCCTGCTGTAACCAAACCCTCATTCTCCTGGGCCTTGACCGTGACACTGCTGCCTGACCAGGTGAGCCAGGAAGGTCATTTGGCCCAGGAGGCAGATGACTGTTCAGGCACACAAGAGTTCAGAGTCACCGGTCTCTCTGTTGTGACACCAGAAGGCAAGAGTTCTAAGGTCCACAGACATCCTAGTCCAGGGATTCTTAACAAGGGGTACGTGAGCTTAAATTGAAATTCAAAAAAACATTATTTTTGTGGGGGTGTGTTGGTATGTGTGTGATATATGTATTAAATAATACACAGTATAGTGTGGACTTAGTAAGGGGTCCATGGTTTTCACCTGACTGGCAAAGGGGTTCATGGAACATAAAAAGGTTAAGAACCCCTGTCTTAGGCCAATTTTATAACAACTGTTTACATTTAACTGCCTCTTTAGGGTTTACAAGGCAGTTTTATGTCCTTCGTTATATTTGACAATGCCCCCAAACAAACACAAAAACCCTATGATGTGGTGTGCAAACTTTTGCTATCACCTGGGGAGCTTCTGAAAAAATGCCCAAGCAACATCCCATAACAATTAAGTCAGAATGGAGACAGCAGAAATTTTTTTTTAAAAGGCCCTCAGGTGGTATCATTGTGCAGCAGTTTGGGAACCACTGCCTTACTGAGGTGGGCCGCAAAAGTATTATTTCCATTTTGCAGATGGGTAAACTGAGATAAAGAGAGTTGAGTGATTTGCCTAAAATCATGGCCCTAGCAAGCTGCAGAAATGGGACTTGAATCTGAGTTCCTTTCAACTTGTTGGTTCATTAATTCATCTATATAATCATCTATTTAACAAACATGTTTTGGGTACCAGCCATGTACCACGTACAGTGACAGACAAAATATCTGTGGCTCCTGCTTTCAAGAAGTTTCAGGGTAGTGATCTTTTCATTCAAACCAGTGTCCTTTACACATTTTTATATTTTGGAATTATTTGGAATTACTTAGGCTGGTTTATTGTCTGGCAGATTGGCATGCTCAGCAAAACAGCACAAGAGGTACTTTTCCTTGAGTTCAGATGTGCAGTGCAGACCTGCCCATGAGAGGCAGCGGGCCACAGAGAAGGGAGACCAGGCTTTGGAGTCAGTGGTCCTGAATTCGCCTGTCATTCTACCACTGACCAGCTGTGTGATGATGGACAAGTTTCTTGACTTCTCTGATCCTCAATCACGTCATCCACAGAATGAAGACAGTAATTCCCATTCTCAAGATTGCTGGGAGAACTGAGACACCCTGTATGATGTGCATAGCTTAGTGGCTGGTGCATCCAAGGCACTCTAAACACCAGCTGCTAACCAGAGGCTGAGAACTGTGAAGGACTCAAGGATCATGAACCTTGAGCTCCCAAGAGGCACAGCAGCCTATGGATGTCTTCAGAATGTCTTTTCCTATTTGCTCTTTCCTCTAAGCTCTACTCAATCCATCGAGTATTCATCTTCCTTGATTCTCAAGGTTGGGACACTGTTCAGCTGGAATTTTAGGGTCAGTGATCAATAAGTTTTAGCTGGTGATGGTGACCTAATGCAAATCTAAAATTAATAAGAGAAACTTGAAGGGGAGTGGATGGACTGAAAGTTAAAAGTTCAAGTATACTGGGAAAGCTCTTTGATCTACATTTCCATTTTTTAAAAAATTAGAGTTGTATTAAAAGAAAGGGACGGGGAGTTTTGTGTGTGTATTGTTCTTTGTTTTTTTATTTTTTATTTTTTGTCTTTTTTTTTTTTTTTTAAAGATTTTATTTATTTATTCATTTATCCCCCCTTGCTGCTTGTGCTCGCTGGGTCAGCCAACCACGCCGTGTGGGCGGGCCTGCCTTCACCAGGAGGCCCCGGGAACCGAACCCGGGGCCTCCCATATGGTAAACGGGAGCCCCACTGATCGAGCCACAGCCGCCTCCCAAAGATTTTATTTATTTATTCATTTATCCACCCCCTTGCTGCTTGTGCTCATTGGGTCAGCTAACCATGCCGTGCGGGTGGGCTTGCCTTCACCAGGAGGCCCCGGGAACCGAACCCGGGGCCTCCCATATGGTAAACGGGAGTCCTACTGATTGAGCCACAGCCGCTTCCCTTTTGTCTTTTTTTTTTGCAGTTCAAGGCCTGGGGATTGAACCTGGGACCTCATATGTGGGAAGCCGACACTCAACCACTGAGTGGTTCCCTGAGTTGGTTTTTTCATTTGTTTGCTTGTTTTTTTTTTTTTTTTTTTTTAGGAGGCACCAGGGGACTGAACCTGGGACCTCTCGTGTGAGAAGCAGGTGCTCAACCGCTTGAGCCACACCTGCTCCCAGGGGGAGTTTTTGCAGCTATGCTCCAAGACCTTGTCCTCCTCTGTTCTAGTTTATCCACAATCTTAACAGGTTGGGATACAAAACTGAACCCTCCCCTAACCTTCCCCTGTGTAGATAGCAGTTCCCAAACAGAGCCATTTATATACTTTCTGTATTTATAGCCATGCACATGTATAGCCTTTTTCATAACTTATATAGAAAATTGCCAGTATGATACGTGTTTTAAAGTGAGTACTTTCATTTGGAAATGGGGCAGGGTCCTTCTATGAAATGTAAGAAAAACTATGAAGAAAAACACCACCTTTGCATATTTTGTAATATTTTAAACAGGCCTCTGTAGCCACGTCCATGGCACACTCTGAAATATCAATGTTAAACAGGGGCAGAGCCTTCTTTGCACTCTGATGACTTTTAAAAATGGAATCTCAGTACTTGTGTTGATTGTTCTTTTACTGGTTGTGGCAAGGGAAAAATAAACAAAAGAAAGGAAGAAGGAAAATGGAGCCTCAAAACATGTGAGCTTTTCTCCTTACCAGGGCTCCCATATGTAATCAACATTGAATTGTTTCTTTATTCCCTCCTGAGATGCAATCTAATCCTTGCAGTTAATGAATTTGAGAGTCTTTTAAAGAAAATTTCTCATTTTCATGAACATGATTAGCTCTGGGATCTATATGTTTAGGGACTACACATACCGAATCAAATCACTCTCCTGTTGGTGATTGCCTGGAAGGTCAAAGGAATTCTTGCAAGTGTGGCTGGGCTGTGTAGACTGCTGTTGTCTATTCTGCAGGAATTAATGCTGACATTCCGAGACCTGCACAGTGATTTCTGATTTCTGCTCCAAACATCTCCAAATAAACAACTCTATCCCCGAGGCTGCATTTAGTCCCATTCAGCTACCAGGCTCTCTAAAACCTATATCTTGTGATAAGTCAAGTCAATATTTAAAGTCTCCTTTAAATAACTCAGCTCATTCTAAATTAATACTCATTGACTAAATACATGATTGAATGAATGATTGGATCTTCATTGAAGAGGCAGGATGTTTAATTTGCTTTTACAGATGAATATTCAATTTGTGTGTGTCTACATTTCAAAATAAATAAATAAAAATAGTATTTTTTTTTAGTGCCTACTATGGGACTGGTTTGTGTTAAGTTTTGAAAGAACCAATGCATTATTTCCCTGTGATCCTTCCACAACATCCATATGAAATAGAAAACCTACCCAAGTCAATAAATTGTAGAGCTAGAATACAAACTCAAGTCTGTGTGCTGCTTAAGTCCATATTCATAACTACTATTCTCCCCAGATTTTTTTGCATATTGATTCTGAATGTTTTGTGATATCCAGCCACATTAGAGATGAGTTTGATCAGTCTACTTAAGTAAGTGCTTCCTGGTCGACCTTTCCCAGCCTTTTTTTTTTTTTTTTTACCTCTAATACCTTCTCTAGAGAATAGGGGAGAAGAATGTAGCAACATTTAGTGTTTTCTTCCCCAAAGTGGGGGAATGATTGGAGCTAGAAATAGAAATGAAATATTTTCCCCAAAACAATAAAATACAGCAGTGCTTGTCAAATTCGATCACATACTCTGACCATTAATAGGCTGTGAAATCAGTTTAGCGGAGAGCAACCAACATTTAAAAAATTATATAGACTTGAATACAAAACAGAAGATTGCATCATATTTAGTAAGGGTAAACATTTTTGCTTAATTTTGTGTGGGGAAAAATACAACTAATGTAACTTATAGACTACAGTTAACAGTAATGTAGTATTTTTGTGGCAAATGCAAAGAAGGTACTATATCAATGCTAAGGATAAAAAAAAGAACATGGGATTTGGTTTTATGAGATGTGAATATAGTCAAACATTTTTTTTTTTTTTTTTTTTTTTTTTTTCATTTTCTTCACTAACAAGGAGACCTTGGTTGGTCACTTAACCAATCTGTGCTATTTATTCATCTTTCAGAATACTGGAGAAGCAATTGAGATTGCTTTTAGGATTAAATAAGACAAATGTGTCTGGACAGGAATTTTTAAAGAAATGCTTCCATAATTTGTTTAGCGGCCTTTTGTCTGTTATTTTATTTTTTTGAGGTTAAAATAAAGTTAAAAACAAACAAACAAACTGATGGAGCCAGATTTCCAACATCTGAATCCCAATTGTGACCCTGTCTAGGTGCACGGCCTGGGTATGTTCATTACCTTTTTCAACCTTGTTTCCTCCCTTGTGAAACAGGGATGCTACCAGAACCTACCTCATAATGTGTGTAAAATGGGCCACATAGTGCCTGGAGCTTAGTAAGGACTTACTAAATACATGCTGGCTATTGTTATTTTAAATGAAGTTGATGGCGAGAGCAATGATTTGCTTTATATCACCAGAATCATGTTAATTCTATACTCATACATCCATATGCTTCCTGGGCATCCCCACCTACATGTCCTATAGGCATGTCAAACACCACAGGTCCCAAACCAAATTCATCTTCCCTGCATTCCCTACTCACCAACGGTGCCACCTGTGACACAGCAGCCCGGGAGAAACTTAAGAGTCACCCTGGATTCCTTGCTGTCAAAGTCAACCCCGTATATACAATCATACTAAGTCCAGTACTTCCCACAGTCCCACAGTCCCCCTAGCACACACCTATCAGAACTTCTGCCAATCTGACAGCTTCCCAAACCCCAAATTGGTAATTTCATTTTCTAACTTAAAACATCTTTAGCAAAGCTTGAAAGGCTCTTCGTAGGACGTGCATCACTTTCTGGCTTCATCTCTTGCTACGCCTCCACTGGGAGTTTCAATGAAGCAAATGACTTTACTGTTTCCAGAGGAAGGAGGCATACCTCTGTGCCTGCATGTGCCAGGAAAGCCTGTCTGCTGATCACTACAGTATCAAAGGATTAATAGGATTTGACTCAAACTTACAATGAAATAAAACACTGATTCTCAAAATTCGTTGTGCACCACGAGCACCTGGGTTGCTGCTTTAGAATTCAAGTCCTGGGCTCCTACCTGTGAAAGTCAATTCCCGCAAGGCCAGGACATTCAAACAGCACCCCTGGTGATCACGGGATACTGTATGAGAAGGAAAGAAAGAAGCTTTGTACAAACTCTAATTCACAACACAGAAATTCAGGAGGAAAGGTGAGTACCGTGTCCTTGGGAAATACCTCGATAGAGATTCACTTTGGAGCATTTCCTAAGGAGGGGAGGAGTGCACACCTATTAGTAAGGATAAGTCTTTTTAATGAGCAGCAATGACATGAAGGAAAAAACTGCTATTTAATATTATTATATATTAATGTTACTCCTTAAAATATTAAAACTGCATACTGCAAAAGCACAAAGATGGCACTGATCATTATCCATTGTTGCGGTAAGAGCTCTCTTTGTCCCTAGTAGAAAACACCAATGAGAGTTCTGGCTCTGGGTTTAAGTTTATAAGACAGAAAATCACCTGCTGTGCCTACAGAGAAGATAGAGTTGTTTCCACCCAGTCTGAAACAAAGGGCCTTCTCTGTTATTTTCCATAGTAAGGAAAAGCACAAATAGAAACTTCAAGTTAAGTATCTGGGCTTAAGGGGCAGTTAAACCTTGGTAAGAAGCCAAGATCAGAGGCTGGCTTTTTATAAGGAACAAATCTCTGAAGCAGAGATTTATGGCTGAAAGGGAATGTAAAACAAATAATCCAAGGCCTTATAGAATAGGACGTTAGAACTGCTCCTCACTGCTGTCTCTGATGAGCTGAACACCATTGGGTCAACACTTCTAACCCAGCCTAACTGTCCTGCATTCAGTCACCTAGCCCATACTGTGTGACAAGCACAATGTTACGTGTGGGAGAAAGGGAGATGAAAAAGCCCGATTTTTACATTCCAGTAGTGAGAAATGACACAGGATACAAGTCAAAGTGATCTGTCATTCATTCATACAAGGTTACAAAACAAAGTGATGCATTCACTTGCCAAAAATGGGTATAGTGCCTACTTTGTGCAAGACAGTGTACAGATGGATGGTACTAGGCACAGGGGACACAGCTGTGAAAAGAGACGTTCACATCCTAGTAGGGAAGACAATGATTAAATAAGTAATTGCCTGAGTAATTATTTCTTTATAAGAAACACTACAGAACAGATGCAGAGGATGCTAGGAAAACATAAAAGGAATGGGGAGTCCTGATGTCGTTTTCTTTGAGGGGCTTCACATGCCAAGTGGCGGGGTAATAGAGTTGGGGCAGGGGAGGAGTAAGAAGCATTCTAGATGGAGAAGGGACAGCATGTTCAAAGGCTCCAAGAGGTGAAGGAACAAAAGGAAGAAGAACCAAGACTGTGCCACATGTGGGTAACTTTGCTAAGAATTTGGGTTTTCAGTCTCAAGGAAATGGGAAATCATGTAAAGGTTTTAAACAGGAGACAAAAGTAACTATGTGTGTGTGTGTGTGTGTGCCTATCTGTTAAAGATCTGTTTGGTTGCAGTGGGGAGAATTTGAGAAGGAGGCCAAGAATAGATTGATAAATTAGGAAGTTACTGCAATAGTCTAGGTAAGAGGTAATGGTGGAGTAGAGAGGGAGCGACTACCAAGGACACAAAATGCACAGGACCTGGTGATGGGTGAGGGCTTGAATGAGAGGGAGGGGTCAAGGATCCTTGCCAGGTTTTTCAATTTTCATAACTGTATGGATGGTGGTAGCTTTCACTGAGATGAGACACTGAAGGGTTTATTTTGAGGAGAGTAGGATAGGAAAGGAGAGGAGCTGATCTCATGTTTTACTTTATATACATTGAGTTTGACTGTCTTTGAGACATTCCTATGCACATGTCAAGATGGCAAGTGGACCTTAGAGAGAGAGAGAGCAAGCTAGAGAATTACTTTGAAAACTGTTAGCACATAGATGGTAATTGATATCACAGACTGGATTTACAGTATTACCCTACTAAGAGAATTTAGAGTGAGGAAAGAGTCTAGATCTGAGCTTTGAGAAACTCCAGTTTTTTTTCCTTCCTCCCTCCCCCACTCTCTCTTTCTCTCTTTCTTTCTTTCTTTCTTTTGGTACTAGGGGCTGGGGATTGAACCTGGGACCTCCTATGCGGGAAGCCAGTGCTCAACCACTGAGCCACATCAGCTCTCCATTTTTTTTCTCTCTCCAAAGGCTGGATAAAGGAAGGTAAGCCAGCCAAGGAGACTGGGAAGGACCAACTAAAAGGTAGAAGGACAACCAGAAGATGCATTCTCCTGAGAGAGCCAAGGAGGAAAGTGTTTCAGGAAGGAGGGAGTGGCCAGGAAGTACTGGATTTCTCTGAAAGGTCACGTAAGAGGAGGTCTGAAAGCCAACCACTGGATTTAGCAAAGTGGAGGTACCTCGAAATCTCAGTGAACAGTTGATGCAGTTACACTGGAATGGCTTGAAGAGTGAGCAGGAGATGAGGAAATAGAGCAAATACAGACAATCCTTTCAAGAATTTGGACTACTGAAGGAGAGCGGCTTAACGGTGGAAATACTTGCACATGTTTAAATGCTGATAGGTTGGATTCCTCAAGAAGGGAGAGAAAAGGAACCAGCGCCCCAGTGGAGGAACTGGCCTTAGAGGAGGGAAGAAAGAATGGACAAGCGCAGCTGCTGGTGTGTTAAAAGGCTTGATGGGGAAATCAGGAGGTAAGGTTATCTGCCAGGAGTGAGGGTCAGAGATGTGAGGAGAGTAGAGAAGGCTGAAAAGAGAAGCTACGGATGTGCGAGAACACAGCAATTAGAGAAACACAGGCTTTCCGGGCATTGGTAAGTGGAGGTCGGTGATCACAAATGTAAAGTCCTACAACTTGCTCTGTTGTACATTTTCTTCTAGCATGGCTTCTTGCCACAGACATGGAAAAATAAAATTTGGGTATATTCAGGGTTGTGATTTTTCTCAAAAGATTGCAATGAAATAAAACAGGAGCAAAAAGTTTAGGTATTATCAGGAAGAGTGGAAATGATGGACCATCAGATCCATGCTGGACTGGATTCAGTTAGTGGATGGGAGTGAGGACCAGGACAGGGCAATGGCTAGGAGTGCAGGCTGAAATGGGCCATGGTGAGTACTAAAGGCATGGCTATACTAGCAGCAGCCCTGGCAGAGTATGTGGCTAAAGCATCACTGATTTCTGACTCAGAGGCATTTCACCTGATATCGAGGTCCAGGATGTGGCTATGGGAGTTGCTGGGGTGGAAGGCAGAAGAAAAGTATTCCAGCTGGGAGGGACCAGGGTGGTGGAGCCACCCAGGATGAGGGCAAGACTGGGATGGAGCAAGTCTGTAAACCGGTGCCAAGGTCCTCAGTGACTGGAAGGTGGGAAGCGACAGTGCTGTGAAAGAGAAAAGGTCAGCATGGCCTGAAGGGAGCAGAGAAGCGGGTTTTTGTTGCGGTGGTAGTAGTTTTTTTATTTGTTTGAATAAGGGGATGGGGGAGTTCGGTTCTGAAGCGGTTTGGAGGAATCAAAGGAAACCTTCCTAAGTCTTGATGAGAAGGGATGAGGAATGGGAAAGCTAAAAGGGATATGGAAGAAGCAGTCACCTCCTGAGGAGGGCAGTTAATAGATGGAGAGAGAGATCCCAGGGGGGAGCTATCATTGCAGAAAGCTGAGTGGAAGGGTATGGGATGGGCACTGGAAGGTTGGGTCAGGGGCAGGGAGGTGAGGACATGATAATGCGATAACAAGATAAATATAAATATAGGGAAAGTTAGGAGTGTGAGGGAGAGGGTTCCAGAGGAGGTGGGACGAAGGTTTTGCAAAGGAGGTCATATCTGAACTGAAATGAGGTAGACGTTTTGCCAGATGGCAGGAAGGGAGAGAGCACTCGAGGTTGAAGGATCAGCGTGGCCCGGGAAGCCCAGCACTCGAAGTCAGTGCACCCTGGTTAGGGCGGCTGCAGTGGTGGAGGCAAGGCCGGAGGCAGGGCGCAGGCAGGCGGGGTCAGGTGAGGGAGGGCTTTGGTGGTGCCAAGAGCCTCGCACTTAGCAAGCTCCTGTGGCTTTTAAGAGGAGCAGAGGAGTGATTCCCAGATTTCCCTCAGGTCCAGCCTTTCACTCTCCTCCTCAGCCTTTGCTCACCCTCCACCCTCCAGGTAGATCCTTTCCATCCCTCAACGCCCAAGTCAAGTCTTCCCCCTGGAATAAAGCTTTTCTCGATTACCCCGGCTACTCCTTCCTCCTTTCCCCAAAATGTCTTCATTCTTAGGGTCAGAATCACACCCCACAAAAAAAGATCTAGAAACAATCATTCATCACCGTGCTAACGAGCTCCCCCCTCACCCATGTTGAGAAAGAGCTGGGGCAACACGAGATTATGAGAGAGCAAACCGAGATTATGCGAGAGCAAGCCGCCTCTCTCTTTTAGAAAGAAGACAGAACAAGAGTTTTCCTTAGAGCACTGGAAAAAATGTTTCTTCTCTTTTCTGTCTTGTGGCCAAAAAATGAGTGCCTTCGAAAATTTAAGTATAAACAGGGGTTCTGTTTGAAAGCCTTGGGATTAACACTGTTTTAGTTATGGGTGGCCTTAAGAAAATTACTCAACTTCTTAGAGCCTCAGTTTTTTCATCTGTAAAATGGACTAATAATACCTATTCTACAAGGTCAACAGAGGATCCTATAAAATCAGGGGTGTTTTCATTCAATAAGAATTGACTGGAGCAGGGGCGATGGCAGTGCCCAAGACAGAGAGTCCCTGCCCTCCCAGAGAGAGAGACTTTAGCGCCACAATCCATTGCCACTATAATAATAAACACAGCACCTGGTTCAGGAGGCACACTTAATATATGTTAGTTCCCTTCCTTTCTTAAGTTCACTCAAAGTAATATAACGAGTGCTATTTGCTCGTAGATGCTACAGGTAATGACATACTAAAGAAATTTTCAGTGGCTCTCATGCTGTCAGTAGGGACCATCTCAGGCCCCCACAAATATAGATGGTGCAGGAAACCACAGTAAGGTGATGGAATTCATCCCCTTCTAATTCAAGGGGAAGCCTAGCAGAAAATGACAGCATTGAGTCACACACTCCAACCTCAAATCCTTCAGCTCACTGAAGCAGAAAGAGCAGACTAGAGGGTGAGCCTTTGTCCCAGGATTCCGGTTGTGAGGAGGCAAAAATGGCAGTCCCAAGCAAGTCTAGGAATGCGGCAGCTGGGTGGCAGGGGGCTGCCCCTCTCCACGGCCCCTCCAGCCACTAAAATATGGAGGGCGGGGGAGAGCCCTTTCTCCTATTAATGAGCGCACTTCATTTCTGGTGAAAGAAAGACTAGGCTTCCCTAAGGTTTACTCATGAGTGACAACGTTATTTAAAGATCTCTGGGCACAAAGCCCACCCTAACTCCCCAGTGGTCTGGGACAAAAGAACAGGGCCGAGGCATTGGCCCTGCTCATTGTGTGGTGGCAGCTGTGTGTCCCCAATGCTGGAGAGAGAATTCCTTCCCCTGGCCCCCCTCACCTCCCAGTGCACTCAGCACCGCTGGGGATGCCGGCTGAGCTGGGAGGCTGGGACATGTGCAGAGGCACTCAGAAAAGCTTCCTCTTTTATTCCTTTAGCAGAAGCAGGGTTTGGAGAAAATCTCACTGGCCTGGGAATTCAAGAGACCTTATTTTGGGCACTGACTGGAGAATCAATTGCCTGCTTCTCTCCTGCTAGCCTCGCTGTCACCTGCACAGACTCCTGCCTTTGGCCCTGGAGCTCTAAAAACAGTTGTCAGATTTACTGCAAGTGTTTGTTTACAAGTCGCTCTCCCTATGTAGACGCTTGAGTTTCCCTGTGGCAGGTGTTATGTCTTTTTTATTTTCACCCTAGTGCCTGACTTGTAGTAGGAGCTTAATAAATTGGGGGGGGGGCAGGGGATAGAATATGAATGAATGAAAGCATATCAGTTTCCAGGGTTGGACAACTAGATCAGGAGATGCCAGTCAGGACTTCAGAGAACCAAGCGGGTTCTCTGAGGTTCCTTCGAGGTGTCAGATGGGGGGTGGCAGTGGGAAGAGGCATGTCATGGGAATAGGGACCTGGCTTGCTTCCCAGGGCAGTTTAACCTGGCTTTTATGATATTCATCTTTTTTAAACTCTGGGTTCTCCTTATTCCAGATTTTTTTGAATACAATGTTCTGAAGCTAACAGAACTGTTTAAAAATAAAATACTGGGCTAGATTTTTTTTGTGTGTGTGCCACATTTTCTCATATCTAATTTTATCCTAATTTACTCTGCACTTGACAGCACTTCTGCTGACCATCCCAAAGCAAGCACTAGACCAGGGAGGTAACTGCCCGAGGAGCACTGAAACACTGCTGGAGACTGATTGGCCACAACGTCAAAGGGGACTTAGCTACTCAAGGGTAAAAAAGACATCATCAAACAACACAGCAATCCCTCAGCACGGACAATGTTCTGGAGAGAAGCCTACGACTTCTTCTATCTACTTACTTAGCACACATCTACGACTGGGCATAGATGGGTGGATAAGGGAAAGTCCTTTTCTTTTTGGAGCTCACAGCCTAATGGTGGAGACAAAGTTAAGAAAATGATATGATACAAGAAGATAAACGCAGACAAGAGAAATGCATCAAGAGCTATGGGATTTCAGAGTAGAGAGGATAATTCTCCTTGACAGTTGCAGGGAGCAGTGGGGAAGCCTTCATGGAAAAAAAAGACATTTCAGTTGAATCTTGAATTTGGGCAGTTATCAAACTGGGAGGCAGGAAAAGGAAAGCAGCAGACATGGAGACTCGTGGCCAGAGAGCACCTCAGGGAAGGAGAAGTAGTTCTGGGGTGCTGGACCATCTAGGGGCGGGGGCTGATGGGGCGGTGAGACTGGAGGGAATAGGTCAGACAAGGTTGAAATGGGCCCTGCAAGCTTTGCTAATTAAATATTACTCTGGAGGCAGTGGGGAGCCACGGAAGGCTTTAAAGCATGGCCTCACATGCCGTGCCAGGAACCACTAATTATCCTGAAGGCAACGGGGAAGGCAATTAAGCAGACAAGCAGTGATCCAATTTTCACTTTAAAGAGCACTTAAAGCAGCTGTGTGCAGGATTTGGGGAGGGCAGAGGCTGGAAGCTGCGAGCCAGTGACAAGGCTGTTGCCACAGTCCATATGAGAGAGGAAGATGCTCTAAACGAGGGCAGGGTGGGAAATGGAGTGGAGGGGAAGAGATAGATTCAAGACACATTTCAGAGGGAGAAAAAGGAAATCACGATTCCTCCCTGTGTACTGGGGTGATGGGGAGAGGTTTCAGGCCTGGAAGACTGGCCTGTCCCCATTTTTGTTTTTCAGCACTGCCTTGGCATTATACTGGGGTCTCGGAGTTTCTAAGTAGCTTGGCTTTTCCTTTCATGAGGGTCAGAGTAGCAACCCCAGTATTAGAGGGGCGCTGACATCAGTGCTCGTGGTCTGGAACGTGGCAGCACTGTCTCTCCGGGTTTTCAGCAGGTATCCTGGGAACAAAACCTAACCGGGGGTCCCAGTCTGCCTGGTTCCTGGGGCTGGAAGGAGCCACCTGGGCAGGATAAGCAATGGCTAGGAAACCAGGATCATCTTCCCTGTTTGTATTTCTCCAGCTAGTCCTGCTTCTCTACCAGTGGATTCCATTACCTTGTTCAAGGGCACCATGACAACATGGGCAGGTGAGTCAGGGGAATTCAATCACTTGAACAAGAACGCCACTGGGTTATTACATCCTGGCTGCTGCGGCTTTTTCTAAAGAGCCAGTCAACTGGTTCACAAAACTCACAATAGCCCCGCTGCCAGCACATGCTCAGAATCCATTTCTTAGGCCTTGTGAGGGGCACCATTCCATTTAAACCCAAAAGACTATGGAGCTTTGTTGACAAAATGCCACTTGGAAGAACAATATAAATGGAATCCATCTTCAAGTAGGCAAAGGCTGTCAAAGGGGTCAAGGAGCACTTCACAAAACCCGGTTCCTTCCAGCTGTGGTGACTTAATTACTAAATCCAAGGACCCAGAAGTGTGAGGCCTGTGGTTAATTAGGCAAACATAGAGACGCTGTTTGAGAATCTCACTGTAACCAATGGGAAGATGTGGTTTTCACAGTCAGTTGCTGGCTGTAGCTGGGTCAGTCTCTACCTCTGAGATAAGCCATTTATCAGAAACAAAGGAGCATTTTACCCAATTTCCATCCAGACTTGGAGATGCCAAGTGTTTCTAGTTTCTGGTCAGCAACAACAACAAAAAAGAAAATATCGGGTCAGAACAGTGTAGTCTGGAATATTTTAGGGAGCCCCCAAATTCAGGAAGATCTGGGGAATATTAATCCCCAGTCAATCCTCTGGAAGATGTCATGATGGCAGAACAGCACAAACCTTAGGAGTCAGACCTGCATTTGACTCCTGGCTCCATTGGGTTCTAAGTATGTGATCTTGGGCCAGTTATTTAACCTTCCATTGGCCTCAGCTTCCTCATCTATAAACCTGGTGTAATGAAAGAATCCTCTCGACAGGGATTCAGTGTGACCATGTATGAAAGAACAAAGAAGCTGCTTGGAAATGATGGTGGTAAGCTCGGCTCATTGCCAGGAAATGAGTCACTTCTGTGCACCAGTGTTTCAGCTCATTGTTACCTTAACAAACGACCGCGGGAGACCAGTAATTCCTCAACCTTCCTTCACTCAAGTAGCAAAAGTAAGCAAGCACCTGCCATATGCCAGAACCTGTGCTAAATTAAATAGACAGGCTCCTCCCTCCAGCAACGACAATGCCATTCCCAGCCTATTGGGAATTTTAACACACCTCACAATATGATCTCATGACACTCTGGACACTATCTCAAAAGGGACACTATTGTAATAAGAACTACACAATAGATATTATTTCCTACATTTGCTTCAAGCTTAATATTTTGCAAAACAACACTTTGGTATGCATTACATGAGTCCCACAAAGTTTTTGGAACCTCTACACACAACCAGCAAGATACAGAGCTGTTACAAACAAGTCTGGTTTTCAGCTAACTCTAAGTTTAACAGGGATTTAGTAACAGTTTTTTTTTTTTTTTTTTCCTTCTGATTTTTAAAGTAAGATAAACTTATTACACACAGAAAAGTAAAGGAAAAAAACTTAAATCACTCCTTATTCTCATCACCCAGCAATAACACTGTACCATTTTGGTCTATTTTCTTCCAACCCTTTTTCTATGTTTAAAAACTTAAAAATTTATTTAAATAAAGTTGAGATGATACTATATGTAAACTTTTACACTTAGAATTATATAAGAATTTTCACACATTCTAAAAGCATCATTCAACCTAAAGCATCATTTTAAAATAATTGCAGAATACTCCAACTGATTAATATTGTATAATATAGCTAATTCCTTGATTTTGTATCTTATAATTGTTTCCAAACTTTCAATATTATAAATTATGCTGTGCTGAACACGCATAAAACTTTGTTTGCATTTATGATCTTTCTTTAGAATAAACTACTACTCTAAGTGGAGTTATGAAATTGATGGTTCCTTCCTTCCTTCATTTAACAAATAGTTAATGAGCACCACTCTATGCTGGATACAATTCTAGACAGGTAACACAGAAATAATCAAGAAAGTTGAAAACAGACAAAATATCCCTGCCTTCATGAAGCTTATACTATAGAGAGATATAAACAGTTTTAAGGCTCTTTAGACATATTGTCAAATGGCTTTTAGAAAGGCTGAAGTCCTTTACCATCCCACTAGCAGTGCTTAACTTGCTGCCTTACTGCATCTTTCCAGTGCTATTATACTTTTTAAAAACTTCTGCCAATTTTATAACATTTAATAGCAATGTTGCATTCCTTAGCATCTTTCCCTCTCCATCTCTATCCCCATATATTCACAAAACACAAGTAAATTGAAGGGACTTTTAAACCCTATTCCAAGGTTTGCTGTCTAAGTGGCAAATTTCAAAGGTTCTTTGTTTTTCTCCCATGAAGACAATTCCAGTCCAAAATCCAGAGATGACAACAGTGAAATCACCTCCTACCTCTGCAAGGGAGTTCTCTAAGGTAGCAGGAAATGATGATGGCAAATCTGTGTCCTGTTGGGAACTGGCATGTCTGGGAGACAAGTCAGCAGCAAGTCTCTTCAGCCAAATGTAGGCCTCCTTGGAAGGGGGATAAGCCAAGGTAAGCCAAGAGGGTTCTCTGTGGAGAAGGCTGAGGTCAGGATCAAGTGGGGTTCTTTCATGAAAGTACCTGGTAAACTATAAAGCACTGAACAGTAAAAGAGAGTTTTGTTCTTTCCCATGGAGGCCATTGCAAAAAGTTGAGGACTTTGAAAGGGGCTTAAAAGGAGAGAAAGGGAATAAATATACACAAAATAAATAAATAAAATAACAACAAAATAAAAATGAAAATAAGCAAAAACAATATAATATATGTAATTGTAATTTTTTGGAGTGGTTATCATGCATTAAAATTTTTCATGGGAGCGGATGTGGCTCAAGCAGTCGGTGCCCGCCTCCCACATGAGAGGTCCTGGGTTCGGTTCCCAGTGCCTCCTAAAGAAGATGAGCAGATGCAACAAGTTGACGCAATGAGTTGATGAATGAGCAGATACAACAAGCAAACATGAGCAGGAGCAGATGTGGCTCAAGAAGTTGGGCACCCACCTCCCACACAGGAGATCCTGGGTTTGGTGCCTAGTGCCTCCTAAAGAAGACAAGCAGGCACAATGAGCAGACACAATAAGCAAACAATGAGCAGACAGACAGGGAGCTATCTCAGGGGGATAAAAAATTTTCAGAATACTCTTTTACATATTCTTTTATGCTTAACTATTTATCAGGCACTGTTTTAAATACTTTCAAATTATTAACTCATTTTGTCATCATAATAAGCTTTTGTGGGAGAAACTGTTATTATCTCCATTTGACAGATGAATAAACTGAGGTATAGAAAGGTCAAGTACTTGTAAAGCTAAGATTTGGCCCCAGTTAGTCAACCTTTAAAATCTGTGCTCTTAAACACTATCCTATAAGAAGGAAACTGAAGAGCAGATCAAATAATTAATTGCTCTAGTACAACAGTCTGGGTTGAGAGAGATTTATAGAGTCTTCTATCAGGCAGGTTCTGTGCTGGACCAAAGTCACAAAAAAAGTTCATGAGTGGGAGGGCTGGGAGCTTAGATCTGGCTCCAGGTCCATCTGACCCAAAGCTCTCACTCTTTCTACTACATCTTGCTTAAGGGAAATGTCTTCTCATTGCTGCTGATGTAAAAGAGGCAATGTTGGCACAGGGCACAGTGTTCTTGGAACCAGATGTCACACTAGGAGAACAGAAGTTCTCAGCCATGCTGTGCCTTTAGCAGGCAGCTGTTTCAGAGGACACTTCTGAGCAGGCTCCTCTCCATCCTGGCTAGGCCCCAGACACTCTAATATGGTCCAGGTAGTTCAGAGTTTACCTTTGGGTTCAGGTGCCTTCATGCAATCAACAATAGTCTTTAGGAATTCTAAGGAGGTTTCTCACAATTCCAGGCCTTGGCATTAGAATGACTTGAACCTTCAGTTATTGAAAATTCTAATATTTTTCCCCTGACTACTCACACCATACTTTGGACTGCTTTGATAGCTCCCTTAACGGTTGCCTTCATATTTTAAAACCTATGAAATTACATATTTGAAGGGATTATTCATTTTTTTCCTATGGAAAACACACATGCACTATAATGCTTTAATAATGATAACCAGATGGATTGAGGGGTCTTTGACAAGGGGTTTCTTTAGCTAATTTGAGAACATACTGAATTTCAGTCTCTTCTGACTATTGCAAAAAATGAACAGAACGTAAAGTGCCCTATAAATTTTCCACTTGCGCAATTTTAAGATGTTTATCATGGTCAGTCGGAATATATTTAATACCAACCCTCCCCTTTCTCCATTTTGGAAGTACACATTTCAGGTTTACTCAGTAAAGCCCAGCAAAATGCTTAACTAGAAGGATGGATGCTCTTAAGTAGTTCCCACACAAAATTCAGCCCAAAATACCTCCCAGTCAGTGTTCATGGACTGGCTTCCTCCTCCTTTACTCTCAAATGAGCTGAAGTGCCATTAAGAAGGTTTCTTGCCAACATTTAGAACCACAAGGTGCCTAAGCAGGAAGAAACCTTAATGGTCATCTGGTATACCTCTCATTTCGTAGATGTGGAAACTGAAGTTTCAGAAAAGGTTCAGACTTGGCCAAGGTCACATAGGTAGGAAGTGGCAGAGTTTAGATTTGAGCCTCCTTCTAAGTTTAACAGTCATTCATTATATCACTTTACCTCTCTTTCTTCTGCTTTCCTTTTTCGCACTTTCCCTACTTTCTCTTCACATTTTCCATATCCTCTGCCAGAACCAGGTCTTGGAGAGTGGTGGGAAAGGCCAGACCAGAGTAGACAAGGTTGTGGAGACCAGTCAAATTTACCAGGGGAGAGCAGGCAACAGAGGGAAGGGCTGGCAATAGGCAGCCAGGAAAAGTCTGGCTGAGGAGTCAGCAGAAGGCAGAGGCCCAGGAAGACAGGTGATATGAGTAGATGGGAAATTGGCATCAGGTAATGCAGAGAGTACAGTAAGCAGACCAGGTAAGTAGCAGGTAGCAGGGACCCCGCTCCATAGACCGCATTGAAGTCTGGGGAAGCATCTCAGGGACTTGCCTCACCAAGGTTCTCTTTATGGGCAGCAATGGAAAGCGGGTATATATGGTCACTTACAGCTACATACACAAATGCCACTCAGAAAGAACACTGGCCTTGACCCTAAAGAATCAGTCAGTGGCCTGCCTTTGGGGCAGGGGTTCTTAACAAGAGGTCCATGAGCTTGAATTGAAATTCAAAAAAACATTATTCTAGTGGGGACATGTTGGTGTGATATATTTATTAAATAATACACAGTATAGCCTGGACTTAGTAAGGCGTCCCTGGTTTTTACCTGACTGGCAAAGGGGTTCGTGGAACACAAAAGTTTAAGAACTCCTGTTTAGTGAAACTATTTTCAGGGCCTTTCAGTGCTCTCCCCAGAAATATCCCTGATAATGTCAGTGACATGTTCACCAGACATTACTCAGGCCTCTTGCTCCATGGGGATAATGGAAAAATCATCCATTACTCACTGGGAAGATCATCTATGGTGATAATGTCTCTCCTTGTACAGAAAAGTGGAGGCATTTCTGTGGAGTGACGTGGCCATTTTGGTTGGTTGGCTGATTCTGATTTGGAGGCCATTTGTCTAGAAAATCTGGTTTTGGATTAACCGATGCTTCTTTTCCTGTCTTGATCACCTCAACTTCTTTTTCTAATCCATGTGTCAGCAGGAGAAAGAAATATAAACACGTGAGGTTGTCGTTCCAAGCAAATTCACTCAGTAACCGATGCCCAAGCAGACTTTGCCCGAAAATCAGTGTGGCACTGACAAGAGAAAAAGGGTAACCTTTCTTGTAAATTGACAGCTGATTTTCACTGTGGCATATTGTGGGTTTTGTTGTTTCTGTTGTTCTGGGTGGAGGCTTATTTTCACAGCTGGGTTAAACAGAAGACTGCTTCTTAAAACAAGTTGCTGGATTAATTTTATCACCTTAACAATTCGCAGACATTAAGGAATCTAGCAATCCATTCTCTCCACAGAGCTCGTTCTAATTTGCAAATGTGATCATGCTACTCCTTATTTGGGTTCTTCTGACCCTCCATTACTCTTCAGGCTTATTGACAGGGCTGATATCTCCTTGGTAAGCCAGTAGGACTGTCCACTGGCTGGCCTCCATTCTGATCGGTTTAGATCCATGCCATACTGGTATTACATATTTTGAATATCGCCCTGTGGCAGTTTGGCATTGTTTATGAATTCCAAAAATAGATATTGGATTATGTTTGTAAACTGGTCTGTACCTGGGTGTGATTAAATTATGTTTAGGGCTTTGATTGGGTCATGTCAGTAGGACATTGAGTCCCCACCCCCTTGGTGGGCAGGGACTCACAGAGAAAACTATACGGCAGAAGAGAGAGTTAGAGTTTTGATGCAGAGCCTGGGGAAGTAAAGACAAAGAGAAGGAGGATGCAAGGGAGTTTTGTGCTGGAGCCCAGGAAGTGAACACACAGGAGAAGAACACAGAGGAATGGAGATGGCTCCTTAGACACAGCAGAAGCCCTGGGAAAAAAGAGACAGAGCCATTCACATGATAGTCTACAGCTGGCCTTGTGGAGAGAGCACAGAAGCTGAGCCTGGTGAGAAACGGAGCCCTGGGAAGAGAGGAACCCAAGAAGCCTGAACTCTTGGCAGACATCAGCAGCCATCTTGCCCCAACACATGGCAACAGACTTTGGTGAGGGAACTAACTTATGCTTTATGGCCTGGTAACTGTAAGCTTCTACCCCAAATAAATACCCTTTATAAAAGCCAACCGATTTCTGGTATTTTGCATCAGCTCCCCTTTGGCTAATACACGCCCCTACTTATTAACCTCTACTTCTACCCCTGCCCTTATGGCACTAAGTCCATCACTCCACAGAACTCATCCTGCCCTGAATAAACCAAGCCTGTTTATCTTTTCAAAGCCCCGACTCATCTCTAACTCCTCTCATCTTTCATTGTTCCCAGATTGTCTGTGCAGCCCTCCCTAATCCCTCCCTCTTCTCCTACCATACACATCATGATGGTCACCGCATCCTCTATGATTCCATAATGCTGCTTACACACCAATGAGCTGAGATACATAGCTTTTTCACTGGTGAGAAAAAAAATCCAAAAAGAGCCAAGTCAGTATCATTGTGCCTTTATTCCAGAGAAAAGGCAAAGCAGGAGAGTAAGTTCTTCCCATAACTGAATTACAGAAACTAGAGTTGCAAGAGATCCAAAAAAGGTACTTCGCACCCCTATCGGCAGCATGTCTGATAGATGTTTTTTCAGTTTCCAATTGAGAGCTTCTAGAGATGGGGAAGTCAGTGATTTTTAGGAAGTTTTTCTTTATATTGACTTTATTATAGCAAAAGTTGGCCTCATTATATATTCTACGTATATGCCCTTGGTCCACCTTTTGGAGCCAGGCAGAATAATAACTTACTCCCCGTCTATTGTTTTTTTTTTTTTAATTGACTTTATTTTTTTCTTTTTGGTGTACAATTCTATGAGTCACCCCCCCCCCCCCGCCCCCGCTTGCTGTCTGTTTCCATTTGCTGGGTGATCTTCTGTGTCTGTTTCTTGCCTTCTCTTCTCATTTTTCTCCTCCAGGGTTCACCGGGATTTGATCCTAGGGACCTTTGATGTGGGAGAGAGGCACCCTGTCACTTGTGTCACCTCAGTTTCTGGTTTCTGGCGTGTCTCACCTTGGATCTCCCCGTGTCTCTCTTTTGTCGCATCATTATCTTGCTGCGTGGCTCGGCGGGCCTGGCTCACCATGTGTCCATGCAAGCCTGTGGCTCGCTGCACGGGCCTGGCTTGCCTTTTTAAATTTTTTTTTCTATTTTACCAGGAGGTCCTGGGGATCGAACCCAGGTCCTCCCATCTGGTAGACAGATGCCCAGCCACTCAAGCCACATTCGCTTTCCTCCCCGTCTATTGTTAATGTCCTTTCAAATAGTTAAGGAGGCCTCTCATCTACATTCTGTCTTCCAAGAAGAGAATGGGACCCCAGAAATGTTCTTTCTGGTATGCTCACGAGAGGATCATGCCACCACTCTCCCTGTAAGCCATGTGTTCTGGCTCCAGGCTGTTGTTTGAGGGGAAAGTAAATACATATTATTCCAGTAATGATTAATTTAAGCATAAAGCAGTGCATCTCTTAAATATAAGGCTACTTTAAAAAAAAAATAACACTGTTGCTCTTAGGAAATGCTCCAAAACTTTAACCATGGAGCTGGTGGATTAAAGTTCAGCTGTAGCTCAAAACTTTTGTTATGCTTGTTTCTTGCAGAGGAACAAGAGACAGCCAAAAGATAAGGTCTCTGTATCTCCCAGAGTCCACATACATTTGCTTAACTTAGGGAAACATTTCTAGGAGGGGTCACTGTGGGGAGCTGGAGACCACTCGGCAATGAAACCCAATTTCAGTAAAATTAAGGATGCATGTGATAAAAATCAACCCAGGCAGTGTCTAAATCTATTTTAGGAAATTATCCTGGAGCTTTTCTCTGAATCCACTCACAACAGTGATGTTTTCAAGAATGGTTTAAATGCAATTTTGCCAGGAGGCGGAGCAATGGGCTCAAATGCCCTCTACCTCCCCCTAGAGGTTAAAGTGTGCAGCAGTCGACAGAGACCACGGGCTAGGAAGCATGCCCCAGTGTCCAAAGCCCAGCCAAGCTGAGAGCAAGAAGTCACCAATTCTCTTTGTTAATTAGAGTAAAATCTGTTGGTTGAAAAAATAAAACAAAACAATTCCTCCCCCTTCTCTAAATAAAGCAATGCTGTGATCAAATACATTATAAACATACATTCATACAGAAGAAGTATTAACAATATTTTAAAATGTCAAATTACGTAACAGACTTTGCACCCATGGTGCAATGAAGAAAGCAAAAATTCCATAACGACTTCCTGGGTGTGCTGACTTCTAAAAAGGCACATATATTTTGGTTAATGGATGAAGTAGCCAACACGATCATCATTATGGCCACCAATTATTGAGCACTATCATTGCCAGGCTCTATGCTAAACACTTTCCTTGCATGTTCTCGTGTAATTTTCACAATCCCCCTTTTAGACAGATACTATTATTACTACCATTTTGCAGATGGAGAAGAAGGGCCTTAGAGGAGTTAAATCTTTTCTACAAGGTCATGCAGTTAACATGAAGTGACACCAGGGTTTGAACTCAGGTTTGTGCTCTTAAACACAACACAATAGTACTTTCTTATCTGAGGAAACTGGGCTCAGCAAGATTAACTGTCTAGTACCAGGAGCATGACTAGCAAGTGGTACCATTAACGCAGAGTCAGTTGAGAGTGTATATACAATGCCTGGTCCATCGTGAACATTTGATGAAAACCAGTTCCCTTTTTCTATGAAACGGCCACCATTTTGACAACATGTGTCCTGGGTGCATCTTTCAGAGTACAAAGACCCCTGAGACATGATCCACATTGTTTAATCTTTGAATCTTTTCACCTAGACCTGTGTACAGCCTATACACAGTGCTGGATAAATATCTACTAAATGAATCCATGAATGATTGAATGCCATTAGGCCTGTCTTCAAAGAGCTCACAATCTACTAGGAATGATAAAATTTGTGCTTGCATGCACACTGTGATGGCTAAGTTCCTGTGTCAAGTTGGCCAGGTTTTGATGTGCAGTTGTTTGGTCAAGCACTGGCCTGATTGTTACTGTGAAGATATTTCATGGACTTAAATCATCAATAAGTTGATTGCATCACAGCTGATTACAACTACAATTAACTGAGGAGATTGCCTTCAACAATGAGAGAGGTCACATCCAATTAGTTGAAAGCTTGAAAAGTTCCCAGCTTGTGACCTGCCCTACAAAAATTTGGACTTGCCCATCCTTACAGTCACGTGAGACAATTCCTATAAAAATCTCATATTTTCATTATACGCACACACGTATATCTCTCCTTGGTTCTGTTTCTGTAGAGAACCCTGACTAATACACACAACATACACACACACACACTCATACTGATAAAACCCAAAATAATTATACTAGGCAGAAGTGAGTTAAGATACACCAAGTAAAGCTGCACTGTCTTTGAACCCAGCAATTCCCGACTCTTCTAATCCAGAAAATTTCATACCTTTATAAGGAAACATGTACAAGAATGATAATTGCAAAATTGTTTGTAATAGTGAAAAATGGAGCAATGTAAATGTTCATCAACAGAGGTATGGATAAGTAAGAGAATTTCAGTATCTTGATACAATGGAATGCTGTATACCCATTAAAATGAATGGTCTAAAGCTATGTGTATCAACATGGCAGTATCTCAGAAACATAATAACTAGTGAAAAAATAGTAAGGGCTAACACTTATTTAACACCCACGTGTGTCAGCATTACTCTATGTGCTTCACAGTTAGTAACTCATTTGGTCCTCATGACAACCCTTTGAGGGTAGGTATTGTACCCAAACTCATCCTACAAATAAAATAAGGAAGTTGAAGAAGGATATCTACATTTGATACAATTGACAAAAGTTTAAACATATTGAAAACGACTCTAATTCAAGAACGCCTCCACATGTAGTAAAGTATAAAAACATTTATAGGAATCATTAAACACCAAATTTATGATAGTGGTTATCCTGGATTCGGGGAAAAGGCAGGGAATGTGGTTGGAGGGGGGAATAGAGTATGCATTAATTGTCCTTATAATGTTTCATTTCTTAAGTTGGATAACTGGGTACATAGGTATGCCTTATATTATCTCCATATGGCTTTCTATAGCTGAAACATTTTATAATAAAGATAGTTACCTAGAAGCAGAAACAAAATGACTTGAGGGCTCAAAAGGAAGAAAGATTACTCCTGGTAGTGCTTGGAGAAAGGGGTCTAAAAATTGTGGGTAGGATTAGCAAATGTGGGAGTCAGTGCATAAGACCAGAGCACAAAGGTGGATGGCATAGGGAAACGGCTGTGGCTCAATCAGTAGGGCTCCCGTTTACCATATGGGAGGCCCCGGGTTCGGTTCCCGGGGCCTCCTGGTGAAGGCAAGCCCGCCCACAACGGCGTGGTTAGCTGACCCAGCGAGCACAAGCAGCAAGGGGGGGATAAATGAATAAATAAATAAAATCTTTAAAAAAAAAAAAAAGAAAAAAAAAAAAGGTGGATGGCACAGCAGGACACAGATACTTAGGAAGTGACTGCACACTCCGCCCAGGGCCCCCAGGAAGCCCAGCCCGAGGAACTGAGACCCAGCCTCGGGCTGCACTGTCTCTCTGGGCTCCTCTCGGCGGCCATGGCTGGGGAACTGTGAGGCACCAGGCTCTCTGCCAGGGGGGCGCTGTAACTGCTGGGATCTGCAGGCATCCTGTGGTTCTCTTTCAGACTGGGGGGATGGGGGGAGGGCAGTTGTCTGCTACTCAAAGGCAGATTGGGACGCCTGCATTCACAAGCATGAATAATGACTGATGGAGTGTCTGTTTTTGGGTTTCGAGAGGACTTGCTACAACTCAAACCCAGATAAGTTTGTTTTACTGAACAAAATGGAGCCAGCTGTTAGCCAGAAAGGCTAAGGCCCAGAAGCCTCTGACACAGTTACCAAGTAGCTACGACATCAGGTCTAAACACCACCCCACTCCCCCGCCATTGAATCCACAGTCCCATGCCCCATTGCCAAGAAGACTTCCCAGATACTGTCTGGAACTTGGGCCTCAGCCTCTTCCCCCACCCTACTGCCTCCA
This sequence comes from Tolypeutes matacus, assembly GCA_026826555.1. Lineage (NCBI taxonomy): Eukaryota > Metazoa > Chordata > Mammalia > Cingulata > Chlamyphoridae > Tolypeutes > Tolypeutes matacus. The sequence goes on from JAKSZT010031676.1 coordinate 17,042,492, forward strand.
CCCACAGTGACTCGCCAAGCCTGGCCACACTGCTGACTGCTTCTCACTGGCTGCTTAACTTCTCCTGGTCTGGTCAGAAGCTCTACGATGGCGTAACTCAGAGCTCTGACTACTTTGCCAGAGCGCCTGGGGGCACTAGGGTTGGTTCCTTGATTTCTCAACTGCACACTTCAAAGAGCAAGTAGCTGCTCAAAAACAATAGTTCAACTGATAGAAAAGAGAATCTGGTCAGTGTAGCATTCAGCGGAAGGCACTGCCCGGTCACACAAAAGGAAGGTCTGTAAGTTATGTCTGAAGATGGGGTCTTGAATGTTGGGTCTTCCTCTGGTGCTATATATCTGATCTCGGACAAACCTCTTGGTCTCTCTAAGCCTCAGTTTCCTCACCTGTTAAAAAAAAATGGGGAGGGGACAGTAATAATGGCCACCACCCCCAAAAAACAAAGACAGTATACCAATGGCTACCATAGTTGCTGGGTGTTTACTGTATACCTGTCTCTATGCTTAGTGCCTTAAAACAGGATATGACTTCATCTTCCCAGCACCTCCAAGAAGCAGGTGTTACTACGTCCATTTTTACCGAAGGAACTGGGGAATTGACCACTTACATAATTTGCCCCAGTCCCAATCGAGGTCTGTCTGGCTGCAAAGCTTATGACATCACACATAGATTGTAAAGCACTTTTTTTCCCCAGGCTTACAATGCATTCTTTTTTTTAATCAAAAGAACATTACTGATACCGTTTATATTATGTAAAAAACCTTTGTTTAATTTTTCTTGCTTGTACCAATCAATAATTTACCAGCATATTTTTTCACTAAAGTTATAAAGTGTTTACATAAATTTAATATCAACCTCCCCATTATAGCTTTCGATGCAGCAGGTAAGGTCACCAGAACTGCGGCACACTTCTAGTTCTCCCCACACTATCAAGGCTTCTGAAGGCAGAGTTTAAGTGACGGCTCCTCATATGGAACCAGAGCTTCTGAGATGTGTTGGACTTCATGCTCCGGTGCATCCTGGGAAGCCAAGCACGTCTTCAAATGTCTCCATCCTACTCTGCCTCTCTGTGTTAGAAACAGCTTTCTCATTGGTGGGCTGTGTTTAAGGAGTGAGATTTCCTGTCCCCAACCGTGCATGGCAAAATAAACAGACAGGGCGCTGCCAAGGGGCAGGAACATCCTTCCAGAACACGACCATGACCTGAGGCATATCTGGCTCTTGCAAATCACTTTTAAAAAGTTATTTTCACTGTTCACCCAGAAGTTATAAACTCATCTCTAACAGGTTAGAACATCCTCTCCAGGATTGACCTAATTTGGGATTAATGTGGACTCAAAATATGCAGGCTGGATTACACCCTTGTTGAGTCCAGGCCCCTCTGCTCCATATGAACAGACTGGGGACCTGTTTTCCTTTCCATCTGAAATCTCAGTTGGCCAAGTCAGACATTACAGGCTCTCTAAACAAAAATAACCTTCTTGGGGGATCTCAGGTCTCTCAATTCCCAGGGTGGGGCCCCTTACCTTGGACCCCCATATTTATTGGCTTCTCAGCTTTTGGCAATGGTCACCAACCAGGTGCCTAAGAATGTGTTTTTGTAGGCCCCAAGCAAAATCTCCAGGTCCCAAATATTCGCTTCATTTGCCAAACAGTTCCGGAAACCAAATTAAGTGCTCTGGAAATTAAGCTTTTCAATACCTTCTCTGTATCCCACTAGCCTAAAAACATGTCAAGTCACTCCTGTGATACTTGTTTTATTCTTAATATTATATTAAATATTAAGAGCTTGGCTATCCCAGTTCCATACGACTTACCACTTCAAATAAATTAATGAGCTACTTCACCAAAAGTCTAAAGTGTTAAATTATGGCACATAAGGCTGCACAAGAACTTTTCAGGTTTGGGGCTGTAAGAATACACCCATTCTGGCAGAACTAAATTCTTTTTTTTTTTTTTTAGATGATCCAGCATGAAAAACTATAAGCTTTGGCCTTCAGCTAGAGGTCTCTTTGGACATGCTTTTCTGACATTCAAAAATGCAAAGATGAATTTATGAACTGTTCTTCTATATGAACACATGGGCACGAGCTTCCAGCCCTACTTGGACCCTAACATGTACTCTTCAGTTTGGAAGCTGTAGCCTCTAGACACTTGGAATCATGGCATTTTAGAGCTGGAGGTCACCTGAGAAATCATTTAGTCAAGGATTCTCAAATGCCTGAAGAGGAATTAGCTATTTAAACAAGCCACCATTCATTCACTGAGTACATATTTGAGGCACTAGTCTAAGTACTTTACACATGTGGTGGTTTGAAGCTGAAAGTACTCCAGGAAAACATGTTCTTAAATTTAATCCATTCCTGTGGGTGTGAACCCATTGTCAGTAGGACCTTTTGATGAGGTTACTTCAGTTAGGAAAGTTGGCACAAATAGGTGGGTTTTGTTGATTATAGATGTAATCAGCAATAGATGCCATCGACTGGTTAATGATTTAAACCCATGAAATACCTCAGAGTAACAATCAGGCCAGTATTTGCTTGGCCAAACAAGTGGACACCATAACCTAGCAAAGCTGACATGTGAAATTAACCATGGCTAATTAAATACTCTACCCACCTATGATGTAGGCATGTCTGAAAGTGACACAGTGTCAGGAAGTGGTTAAGAACTGACCCCTGTGATATTCCTTCCCAAAACTCATAGTCCCAGTCCATGCATGAGTAAAACACCAGACAAATCCACTGCATGGGGTGGGGAGCATTCTACAGGATACCTGACTAGTACTCAAGACTATCAAAGTCATAAAGAAGAAGGTATACATGAAAACTAAGTGTCATGTGGTACCCTGGATAAGATCCTGGAATAGGAAAGGTACATTAGAGGAAAAACTAGTGAAATCTGAATAAAGTCTGGAGTTTAGTGAATAGTGATGTACCACTGCCTTTTTCTTAGTTTTCACAAGTGTACCATGGAAATGTAATATGATAATAATGGGGAAATTGGGTGAGGGGTATATGGTGACTCACTTCTGTGCTATCTTTGCAATATTTCTGTAAATATAAAATTATTCCAAAATAAAAGTTTATTAAAAAAAAAAAAACAGTGGCTCTGGAGCCAGTCTAACTTGTTTTTTAGTCCTGGATCTGGCCATTATTACAGCCAGGTGACCTTGATCAAATTAGGTTACTTCTCTGAACTTCAGTTGCCTCATCTATTATAGATGAGAAAAATTATCTACTACAGGGGCTTTTAGGTCTTAACTATAACAATGCATATAAAACAGCATTAGTCCTGGTACAAAGTGAATACTGAATAAATGTAAGCCAATATTATTTTATTTATTTCAAGGGTTCTTCTTTCCAACTCTCAGTTTCCTCTAAAGTAAAAAGGAACTTTATAAAACAGAATTGCATAGCTATGTAAATACTGGAAAAGTGAATGTCTCATTAAAATTTAAAACTTAACATAAAGGAGACAAACTGTTATATGAATCTAGAAATGGTAACTGGTATGGAATTTGGGGGTCATTGCTCGTTTTCTGTGTAGTTACCAGGTTGTTTCCTAAGTGTAGGTGTAATGAGATAATTCTAGGTTTTGAAAAGAGACTCGACATTCTAGCATTGATTGCCCAAAATAAGCAATTTACAAATGCCCACTGTAAGACATGGAAATTCTTTCATTTGAGCTTCTTAGAAAAATAGTCTTTCAGAGACTTGAAAATGGTTGTACTTGGCCTCAACTCAAAGACAAATTATTTTAGTATAAAACTCTGAGGAAAATAATTTAACCACAAACTATGTGAGTAGGAAAGGAAAAATAACCAAAGGATAAAAGAAAAATATACCCTGGCTCTTTTATATATAAAATATCTTTTCTGGGTGCTAAACTGCAGCACTGATGTGAAACCTGATCTACTAGCTAGAGTCTAAATGATGATGGGAAAAATTAATGATCCCAAATCTCAAACTATTCTGAGATGATATTAAACTGCAGTAGAAGACTAAGAATAGGCATGGCTAAAACCCATTATTTAACACCACTGGATCTGGAATCAAGGACCTGAGTTCAAATCCACTTCATAGATGTAGCCTCATAAATCACCTAAAATAATCATCTCGCTTCAGAATCTACATCACTGGCTTCTTGTAGAGATATCATGAGGATTAAATGAAATATATATATATAAAGTACCTAGCACAGAGCCAGCATATAGAAGGCAAAAAATAATTATTAGCTTAATCTAAGTCCAGACTTACCTAGTTGCGGAGCTAGTCACATATAAGGTCTTATTTCTAATATCAAGGAATTTGCAGTCTTTTTGATGAAAAAAAAACAACCATTCACCTGAAAAAATTATAGAATGATACTGAAACAGTGAATAATAAAGTATTAAATTGAGTATTGGAAATAAGGTAGCAACTAACTTCAGCTTTCTTGTGACTGCCAAATTCAAGCTCACTTGTTAACGCAATAATTTTTGGAAATGGAGAGGAGGAAGGGTTTAGATAAATACCATACATTGATTAGGGCAGCAAATTCATCCATTAGGTGTGAGATGCAAGAGTTGACAAGCTCTTTCTAACGTTGAGATTCACAAGAAATAATTCACAAGAAACCATTAATCCAGGGAATTAAGCTCTTCCATGAAACTAAATTTTCCAGTGTAATTTATTGCTTTAAGGGTTAAACTTCAATATTTTTGGAAAAACGTTAAAAAGTGTTTACATGTCTGTTTCATCCTCCAGACTGCCAATATATATCTTATCTTTCCTTATATCTTTAGCACTGATCACAGTACTAAGATATTCAGTAAATCTTTCATTAAACTGAAATGTATGGCACATATTCCTACCTTTTTTTTTCCCCAGAAAAATTTAACAGGTTTATTTGTAATTGTCATAAAGTTGACCTGTTGAAACTTGTTCACTGAATCATTTTGACTTGCATTAATGCTTTTTGTCCCTGCATTTATATCCAAAATTCACATACAAATAAAAATGGAAAACCTGCCAATAGCTGATTCCTGTCACCTATTTTTCCATTCACAATCATATACTTAGGTACCTTTTGACCCTGTGGAAAAAATTATCTAATATTCAGAAATACCAATAACAGAAAGAAGAGAAAAATTATATATATATACACACACACACATACACACACATACATCTTTGAGAATGAAATGTTTCCCATCACAGTGAATTCTTAAGCATGTTCTCCACATATGCGGCATGCTAGCTGGATGTCTTTTGGCATAATTATTACACGTTTGGCATGGATACCATGCCAACCAGAGAGACCTCACTTGATTCCTGCAAAGCACCACTAGCTGCGCTCGGAAAGCACAGATCTCTTTTGAAGTCCTGAGCAATTTCTCACACCAGACGCTGGAAGGAACTTTGTGAATCAGAGGTTCAGTGGACTTCTGATAATGTCTAATTGCACGGAGTGCCACAGTACCAGGCCTGTAACGATGAAGTTTCTTCACCCCTCCAGTAGAGGGCGTGCTCTTGCTAGTGGCTTTTGTAGCCAGTTGCTTCCTGGGTGCTTTGTGGGCTGTCTGCTTTGTAGGAGTCATGGTATAGAGACCTCCTTACTTAGCCCCTTCTTCTGGAGCGTCAAGTGAGAGGCGGCGCTGGTGAGCGGCTGCGGACATACTTCCCTACCTGCCAAAGTTTAATGAACATGATTCAACCTTATTTTAGTGGCGACACTCATTATTCCAAACACAGTATCATTTCATGCGACTGAAGTACTCTGAGGCTTTTTGCCTTCACAGAATTATCCCAGAGACATGGTCTTTTAATACTTCCAGGTTGTTTTTAAGTTCTCAATCTCCTCTCTTGTGAAGATATCAGTGAACATGCTCGCTATTGTCATATTGTCCCCTTTTAGGGTATTCTCTTTTCTAATATGTTGTGAACTGGGAAACCAGAGAGCCAATTAACTAGGATAAGATCTCAGATAAGAGTCAATAGGCTTTATACAAGGGACTTAGGCCTGCCTAGGAGAAAATCACTTGATTGTGTTGCATGGACTCTTCAGGTTGCTTTGAGGCTTTTCTTTGATTCATTCATAAAAAAATATTTATTGAATGCTTTTTTGTGTTTGTGTCAGCCAATGTTTTAGGTTTAACATCAGTTAAAAAAAAGAGAGAGAGAGAGAATATAATATTCTTGCCCTTAAGAATATTATAGTGGTTGTTGGGAGACATAATAAGTAATAAATATAATGAGTTAGAAGAGGTGTGTTAGAGAGTGGTAAGTGCTAAGAAAAAAGAGTTGAGTGAGATATGGAAACTCTGGAGGGTGGCATGGGGTGAGAGGGCAGGTCACGGTATTAAAAAAGGTAGTCAAGGTTGGCTTTCAAGGTGGAACTTGAAGTAGGTGAGGGAATCTGCCAAGCAGCTACCTGGGAGAACCAAGATCCAGGTAGAGGAAAAGCCACGCCAAGACCGTACAGCCACAACAGGAACAGCAAGGAGGCCACAGGACTGAAGTGGAAGACCGGGATGGTAAAGGAGAAAGCACAAGCAGGTAGGACCCTGGGGGCCATTTGCTTTTCCTTGTGTGGTAGCAGGGCAGAGGACATGGCCGCCATTTTGCAGATGAACCACCTCAAGATCCGAGAGTTCAAGTGTCTCACTGAGTGAGGGCCAGAGCTGGTATCTGAACTCAGATCTTTGGATCACAAATGCAGTCTTCTTCCCAACAGGTTGCAGCAAGAATGTTGATCATGTGAGAGGGAACAACTGTAGCTGGATTTTCTCTAGGTTCTTGGCTAAGCTACAAGAAAGGAATTTCGAGAGCACGCTGGGTTAGTTAGGCCAGTAATTTATTAAGGAATGGTGAGAAGAGAAATGGGAGAAAATAACAGATCATGGGTCCCAGGTAGAGAGGAAGGCCTGAAGAGTGATAAAGAGGGCTGATTTACAGACGACAATTCTTCATTATAGATTATAAATGGCCAGGGTTTACTTATGTGTTGTTCTATGTGGGGGGCAGGGAGAGGGAAGGCAAGAGCAGGAGTCAAAAGGCAAGAGAGGGGGGAAAAGGCAAGAGAAGGGCCTTTTGGCCTTTGTGCTTGCTTTTGGAACTATTAATTATTCCACCCCTTTGCTAATGACAGGGCATGAGTCCCAGCTGTTTGCTGTTTTGAATGATTACCCTACCCATCAATATCCCGGGAGGGCCAAATGATAAGGCCCCTGGAGAATATCCGGGGCTTCTCCTGGCTTCCAGAGGAAATCTTGTTCTGAATGGGGGAATCTTGCAGGTTCTTCCAGCAGCCATCTTGGGGGTAACAAAGTCCATGTGGGCTTTCCTGCCAGGTTCCAGATCCGTCTATTGATTCCCTAACTAGTCTGCTTCACACCCATTTTGAGGAACTTCATCACATGATTTATTTGCACATTGATTCTGCTGTTTTGCTTTATTCCTTAAAGGAGATACAGGCACCTCTACCAGGTAACTCACTTTGAGGAGTATGTATTTAATGTAATATATCTTTTTATTTTCTGGTCAAATATTTTAAAATGCAGACATTTTGCTAATTCAGCTGATCTCTCTTGTCCTCCAGGGTCTCCAGTCCCATTACCTGAGATTTTACAAAATGGGCTCCCATCTGATCTAGGGCCACTTTCTCATCAGACTGTGAGGTTTCTCATGCCTTGTGATTGGTTAAATAATGCCAACAGGGTCCAAGCTCCTGAGCAGACGTCCTTAGAAATGAGATTGGGTTTGGATCCAGGAGGACAGTTCACGTCCAGGCCTCACATTTTGGTCCAGAACCAAAATGTTTCTATTTTGAGGCCAACTCAGAAAATCAAAACCCACTTATTCATGCCAACTTCAAATTTCTCCATAATTGCTTTGGGAGTATTGTTTGCCTACTTGAAATATTCATTTCCCATCCTGATACCTTGTTCTTTGAGGCTAATAAGAGAAGCAAAATCACCATTTTCAGCAATTTTGAGCCAGATCTAAGGCCAATGGAAAGAAAAACAATGTTTTTATTGGCACAGAATTTATGGGATTTAAGAACAATAGGGTGTACTGCATTACAGTTTTAAGACTTTTTTTTCTTAATCTTGGCTAATTTGAAGCATGATTCTCAGAATTCTTAAACAAAAATGCAGAACTCTGAATTATTTAAAATTAGCCTGAGGACTTCTCTTGGGCAATCAACAGGTCAGAACTGGTTTCAGCAAATCAGAAAGTCTGTTTGTTTTTATTAGAGAAGTCGTGGGTTTATAGAGCAATCATGCATAAAATGCTGTATTTCCATATACCACCCTATTATTAATGCTTTGCATTGGTGTGGTACAATAAAAATCACAGAGTTTTTATTTATGGATTTTTCATAAAGAACTCTTAAATGCAGGGCCTTCTTTTTAAATAGCAAATTCCCAAACTTGAAAACTTGTTTTTGTGAATGGAGCTGTCTTCAAATTCAAATTGAACTGAAACACAAGTTAAAGATCAAGTTAGTTCAATATTTTAGCATAATTTAATAGTGAAGATTTAAAGGGTTTTCAGGACAAGCAACATTCAAACCATAACCACATCTAGATTAGAATAATGGGAAGAGGGAGGGTCAGCATGAGACAAAAAAATATCAGAATATTAAACTGCTGAATGGACTTTTATATAAATTTAACCTTTTAAAGCAAGAAAAAGGATTATTTTTTTCCCATTAAGAGAGCTATGGAGTTTTTTAATTGCTTTGTGGATCACCTAATCTACAGACAAGTAAGTTTCAACTGAGAGCTGACTTCGAATAGGCAGTGGGTACTTGGGGCACTGTGTTAAGAAAGATTGGGGAGCCACCACATCAGGGCTTAGCAAGGGGAGTCATGACTGATTAGCAAAGCAATGCCATGGTCTGGAAAGGATGTGGAGGGTTGCAGGACATGTGGAAAGGCATGTGTGCAAGTCTAGTGTAACTTACAACCTTGACAGAAGAGAAATCTTAGACTCTGGAGAAATTAAGTAACTTGCTAATGATCACACTGCTAGTTTATGTCAAAACTAGAATTAAAGCTCAGCAATTTGGATTCTCACTGTAGATCTTCCTATCAATGGGAGTCATTTAAAAATGTGTTACACACTTCCCCTGGGCTTACCTGAATTCCGCTAATTGGGTCTGTCAGACACCCTGTTTTAATTTCCCAGCTACTAAAACAAATACCCTATAATGGATTGGCTTAACAACAGGGATTTATTGGCTTATGGGGTTCAGAGGCTTCTTAGAAGGCTTGCTTCCTCCCAGGGTCGGTATCTTCTGGTTGTCTGTCAATCTTTGGGGATCCTTGGCTTTTCTGTCACGTGGTAATGCATATGGCGGCATCTTCTCCTTTCTCTTCAGGTTCTTTGATTTCCAGCTTCTGGGTTCCTTTAACTTCCAGCTTCTTCCTTCTTCTGTGGCTTCTCCTTTCATTTCCAATTTCCTTTGCTTATAAGGACGTCAGCCATAATGGATTAAGACCCACCCTCATTCAGGTTGAGCAAAGCTTAACTAATAACATCTTCAAAGGTCCTATTTACAAATGGGTTCATACCCACAGGACCAGGCATTGGGACCTGAACATGCCTTTTGTGGGGGATATGACTCAAACTCCAACATACTCCTATAACCTTCTATTCTCTGTTTTCTTTTTTTCATCTAGATCAAGCTTGGTTCTGTTTAAACCAGAAGATACCTAACTAATCTACTTTCACTAGCACTGGCTATGCCAAGGGATTCTCTGACAAATCCATGCAACCCAAGAAACACAGAATCAAGTAAAAACAATATGTTTACTATATAAATGTAGCTTAAGACCATTCTCCTCTTCTCTCCCATCCAACTTGATCATTGCCCTCACTCAACTCTGCTTCATATACAATTGCTGGAACTGTCACGGTTCATAGGAACATCTGGAATAACCAGTCACAGGACACTCTCTAGGACTGATTTCATTTGTTTTAAAATAGCCCATGTGGAAGCCTCAGATGACTTACACCACGGTGTGATTGCTCTTCATTGGTTGGTGAGAAGGTTGACTGACTGAAGGAATGTTTGTAAAATGTAACTGCTCTCAGCCTATTTCCATTTCCTCTGAGATTCTACTTTAGCATTAGACAGAGGAAAAGAGCAAGGGCTAATGGGTGCTGCCCTGAGGGCACATAAGAGTGAGAAAGCCCAGACTCCAAATCCACACATCACTATCAGCCTGGATGGTTTAACAGGTAGACAGGTGTTCACGCCCAGGAAGGGCTTGCCATGATGCTGACATTTATTCATTCCTTTATTTATTCAGTGAATATTTATTGAGCACATACATCAGGAATTATTCTAGGTGACGGGGTTAGAGCCATGAACACGGCAGATAAACATCACTGTCCTCATAGAGATTACATTCTAATGGAAAGAGACAGACAATAGTCAAATAAATAAATATTTGTGTGTCAGATAGTATATATATATAATAAGTTAGATGTTGAAAGGTGCTATGGAAAAAATAAAGCAAGGTAATGGGGGTTGCTCTGATGGGTGCGTAAATAGAGCTGTCAGGGAAGGTCTCACCAATATAGTGACCTATGAAAAGCCACCTAAAGGAGCATGCTATTCAAAATGCAAAACTTTCCTAAAGTCAAGTTCCTAATTTTAGGGAATGCTAATGATGCAGTCAGGATCCGAGGTCATACTCTCTTCATATCTTTTATTTCCCTTACAAAAGTAAAAATAAAAAAAGTATTACACTATAAAGTGTAACATATATTTTCATGTGGATTATTTTTATTAATCTGTATCCCAAATCCACGAGGTTGGCAGGACAGGAATTATATTACCATGTCACAGATGAGAAAGTGGAGATTCAAAAGGCTATGTTCTAACCAAGAGGACAGCATCCTTAATTATGAAAATGAGGGCAATTGGTCTACCTGTATTTTCATTCACTTATTTGTTCATTTGACAATCATATATTAAGTGGCAGCATGTGCCAGGCACTGGGTTTCCAAAATTCAATGTCCTCAAGGCACCACTGTCAACAGGGAAGCCATATAAAAAAATAACCAATTTCAATCCAATGTTATAAGTGCTTTGGTGTAGGAAACTCTATTAGTCAACTAATGCAGCATAATTACCCCAAAACTTAGTGGCTTAAAACAATAACAACATTTTTTATTGCACACAGTTTCTGTGGAACAGGAGAGGAGCTTAGCTGAGTAGTCTGGGCTCGGGATCCCTGAGGAGGTTGCAGTCAAGTTGCAGTCATCTGATGGCTTGACTGGGACTGGCGGTTCCACTCTCAAGATTCACTCACATGGCTGTTGGCAGGAGTCCTCAGTTCCTTGCCACAAGTACCTGTCCATAGGGCTCTTGGACAACAAAGCAGTTGACCTACCAGAGCAAAGGATCCAAGACAGAGCATGGCAGAAGCCACAATGTCTTCTTAACCAAGCCTTGGGAGTCACTCTCAGTTATTTCCACAGGATCCTACTTATTAGCCCTCTTTGTTGGAGAGGCCTACGTAAGAATGCAAATACCAGGAGGAGGGAACATTGAGAGCCATTATGGGCCAGTTACCAGATTGCCCTCTAGCCCCCAGGGATTCACATCCCTCCCACATGAAAAAAAATAATCACTCCCTCACAAGATCCTCAAAAGTCTCATTGCATTAGAGGGTCAGCTCAAAGTCCAAAATCTTATTAACTGACTCAGGTCCAGATGTGGATGAGCATTCTCTGGTATAGTTCATTAAGTAAATGCTCCTTGAGTACATCTTCTGTAAACCAAGGAGACAAGTAATCTGTCCACCCGCTCACATACCTAACATGCAATGGTGGGATAGGTATAGGATGACAGCTATAGAAACTCCTGTTCCAAAAGGGGGAAGGAGGCACGCAGGGCTCATGGTCCACAACAATTCTGTGGTCACTCATGGCTGTTGGCAGGAACCCCAAGCTCCTCTCTGGATGCTGGCAGAAGGCACAGTTCCATGCCACATGGACCTCTCCATAGGATTACTTGAATCCTCATAACACAGCAACACGTTTTCTCTCGGAACAAGTGATCCAAGAAAGAGCAATAGGGAAGCCACCATATCTTTTCTGACCTAGCCTTGGATGTCAGACGCTCTCATGTCCGTAATATCCTGCAGCCCTACTCTGTGGAAGGGGACAACACAAGGCATGAACACCACGAGATAAAGATAGCAGGTGGCCATTCTGGAAGCTTGTTACCACAGAAACTCAGATTCCTTTGAGATTCCAGAGAAAGGCTGGAGTCAGGGAAGGCTTCCTGGAGGAGGTGATACCTGAGCTAAGCCTTCACAGATGTTAAAACGGATGTTAGAGGGAAGCAGATGTGGCTCAAGCAGTTGGCTCCCGCCTACCACATGGGAGGTTCCAGATTTGGTTCCCAGTGCCTCCTAAAGAAGAGGATAAAGACAGGGAACTGATATGACCAGCTGGTACGACAGGCTGACGCAACGAGCTGGCATGGTGAGCTGATGCAACAAGATGACGCAACAAGAAGACACAATGAGAAAACACGAGAGACACAACAAGCAGGGAGCAGATGTGGTTCAAGCGATTAGTCGCCTCCCTCCCACATGGGAGGTCCTGGGTTTGGTTACCGGTGCCTCCTAAAAAAAAAAAAAAAGATGAGCAGACACAGAGAGCAGATAGCAAGCACAAACAACAAGGAGGGAGGGATGGGGAGAGAAATAAATAAAATAAAATCTTAAAAAAAAAAAATGGATGTTAGACATTGTGGAAATAGGAAGAGAGGAAGGCCTTTGAAGCATAAGAACAGTACATAGAAAAGAGAAAAGACAGCATGTGGAGCCCTGCAAGTATTTGAGTATATGGGAGAGAAGGAATATGAGACCAAAGAGACAAGTAGGAATTGGAAGATGATATGCTAAGGAGCAAGAACTTTGCCTTGAAATATAGTTCACCACTTAATTATGATCAAATTTGTTAGAAGGAACATTTATTTTTTCAGTATTTTAAGTAAAGTTTTCCTTTGATATGCTTATTGCAAAAAATTCAAATATTTGAACAGAATATGCAATTAAAAGTAAAAGAATCTGTATCCCCATTGCCAAACCCTTCAGCAGACACAATTATAGCTAACAGTATGTGTCTGAGAAAGTTCCTTGGGTTTGGCGACTGTTTTCATAGAGTTTTTTCACGCAGCATGATAAGGGAACAGAGACTTACATCTCGTCACGCATCCTCGATAACACTAAGACCACAGCAACCTCACCATGTGTTCAAAATCCAGAGAACGGTGACAAATTTACAAATCCTCAAGTCCGTCACCAGGAACACCGGACATCATAGGCTGGCAAAGCACGTGTCACTAGTCTGCCACCCCACGGGGAAGAAAATGGGCTCTGGAGTCAGGCGGACCTGGTTTGAATCCCAGTTCTGGCAGTTAACTGTTGGCTTAACCTTTCCGTGACTCAGAGTCCTATTCATTTATTCATCCACTCAACAAACATTTATTGCAAGCCTTCTGTGCGCCAGAGCTCGCGGTAGGCACAGGGACCCAACAGTCAGCAGAAGGAGAGCCAGCCCTCCCTCGTGAAGCCATTCTAGGCAGGCAGACAGACCTCGAGTCAAGACTCACAAATAAATGGAAAACTGAAGTTGAGAGTTTCGTGAACCAGTATACAGAACTTGGACCCTAAAACAAAAGTGCCTGAATTCAAAATCTGGTTCTTCTATTTAGTAGCTGAAGGTAACCTCGGGCAAGTTATTCACTCAGAATGCCTGTTTCATCAACTATAAATTGGAGAGAACGTGAGTCTGCATCTCCACAGGGCTGTTGTGAGGTTAAATCTTGTCAAGTGCTTACAACTGCGCTGGCTCATAGAAGTCCCATATAAGCGTTTGTTATTATTATCATTAACAGTAAGTGCTGTGAAGAAAAGCCATATAGAGCAATAAAGATATGGCAAGTTCGGGGAAGGCTTCTGGTGCCAGTTTAAATTCTCTCTCAGTTCCAACCCTACCCCTCTAGACACTGTTTTGTGATGCTGGGGCCAGGACTCTGCAAACCACATTTTTGCTTTGCAAACTGCCTCTGCTCTTCCAAGAGTGTGTGATAGAGGGAGATCGCAGAGCTGGAGGAGAGAGTAGGCGCTAGCTCTTCCTACTCCCTGAGTGACTTCCACGGGCTTCCTGTACCTGAGTGGCACGCAGGCACAGCGTCTTCCCCGGGACAGCATGGTTCCTTCCTGCGGCAGCAGCTCATTATACTGTGCAGTTTTTCTAACGCTTGAAGAACCAGCTTCATCACACCTCACCTCAGAGATACTAGCACAGCCAGCTGGCAGCTCCTTCTCAGAGGCTGGATATCAGGCCCCCAGGCCCCTTCTCTAAATTTCCAAATGGTCGTGATTCCAACCTTTCCCTTTTGTTTCCACAAAAGGTAGTAGATACTTCCCACAATTGCTGTTTCTGTGGAATCTTAGCGCAGAGGTTGGCAAACATTTTCTGTAAAGTACCGAATAGTAAATATTTCTGACTTAGTGGGTCACAAGCGATTTCTGTTGCTTTTTTATAAATATATATATATATAACAACCTTTTAAAAATGTAAATAACATTCTTATCTCACCAGCAGCACAAAAACATGCCATGGGCTGGACTTGCCCCGTGGGCCATAGTTTGCAGAACCGTGCCTTAGAGTTTTCCTCTTACTCTTTCAGTTACCTAGTTAATAACTTTGTACTTCTTTAACAATAATTTATATTATATCTTCTCTGTTCAAATAACTGGGCCCTGGCTGATAAACTTTTCTTGAGATGTGAAAGACAGAGTTGGACCTAATTAGGTCAAGAGCTCTTGAGGGCATTTGGGGTGGGGGGAGGGGAGAAGAGTGTTCCAGGAGGGGTAAGTGCAGGTAAAAATGCCCTGCAGTGGGGTCCCTCAGGAACTGCTGTGGGGAACGGATGTGGCTCAAGCGGTTGAGCACTTGCTTCCCACAAGGGAGGTCCCGGGTACGCTTCCTGGTGCCTCCAGAAAACAGACATACAACAAGCAAACAAATGAAAAAACCAACTCAGAGGAGCCTATGTGGCTCAGTGGTTGAGCGCCAGCTTCCCACATACAAGGTCCCAGGTTCAATCCTTGGCCCTGGTACCTCAAAAAAAAAAAAAAAAAAAAAATCAACAAACAAAAACTGCTGTGTTCAGAGCAGAGCCCCGGCAGCAGGGGCCAGACCAGGTAAGACCTTGCAGGCCATGTTAAGGAGTTGGTTTTCTATCCTAAAAAATCTGGAAAGTCTCTAAGCAGATGGATTATATAATCATATTTGTATGTTTAAAATATCTTCGCAGGTGAAGTGGAGTTGTGACAAGGATTAAATGGTCTGATATTTACAAAACAAAGTATATACATGTCATAGATGCTCAACAAATTTCAATTTCCTACCTCTCCTCTCTTTCTGGGCTGTGGCCACAAGAACTGTTGGGGGATTCCAGAAAAAAACTGCAACCAAATTTGCTTGCCCTTTGTGATTTTCAACTCTGGAAGGACAATTTTTTCGAACTGCGAGTGTCTCTGCTCATACACATACAAACATTAACTGCATTATTTTTTTCATTCGTGCCTTGCCCAATACCACAAATAGAATTTTTTTCAATCAGACACACAGTGAAATTACTGAAGTTCTGAGGTTCGTGTGCACAGCCCTTTGGCCAGCACATTCTTGGCAGATTTTCTGCTGACTTAGGAAGCCTGCCCCCCTCTCCTCACTCTGCAGGATTGAGTATCAACCTCAAAATCACAACCCTGGGGACCCAGTGACTTTCCTTGAGGCCCCTCTGTCAATTCTCACTGTCGGATCTACAGAGCGGTCACTTTGCTCTGCATACCTGCACCGAAGGCGAAGAGCAGTAGGCTGCACTTGTGAGGAGAGACCGGCGATCTGCAAGGTAAGCGAAGCTTGGCTTACACAGCGCATAAACACATTCCCAACTTCTGGAATGAATTAGCATGGTAAGATTACCCTTTGCAGGGATGACCATGCCTCCAGCTAAAGTTCCCCCACCATCCTCTCCACATCCGGGCACCACGTGTTATGCACTGGGGGAGAGTGTAAGGAAAAATAACGATAGATCCTGCCCTCCAACAGTGTAGAGGTTAGTGGGGGAAGACTGGTTAGACAACTCAGGCTGGCATTTGGCACCTCAAACTCTAAAGGAGCTGAAGATCTATTTGGAGAATTAAGATTTAAGTACAGAAAATGGTTAAAGCATAGAAAGAGTCAACCTGTTAGCTCCACAATGAGCACCGTGGACAGATGGTGTAGGAACTTGGTGCCCAAGCTTGGCTGAACCCCGATGCCAGCCTCCTTTCCACCACTACTGGGGCCACCAGAGCCCCTTGCTGGGCCCTGCCCCTGAGGTAGCATACATTTAAACGGCTCCAACCACATTCTAAGACATAGTTTCAGTCCTTTCTAGGCAGTGGTTCTCAATTTTAGCTGTACATTTCAATCATCTTTAAAAAATTCTGATGCTCAGGCCATATCCCAGCCTAAATTTAGAAGAACTACTGAAGATGGGACTTGTCACTAGCATTTTTCTTTTAATTCCTCAGATATCATCAAGTGCAGCTGAGGTTGAGAACCAGTATCCCACAGTGGGTCTGCCCCTGACCTTGTGAATTAATTGATAATAGGTCCAATTCCTTGATTCAACAATTTAGTCCCACCTGGCAGCTTTCAATGTTTCTGTTCTGGTCACCAAACTGGAATCTCAGCTCTTTTTTTGATAATGAGTTAGGAAATGGGAACCCAGACTTTGGGTTTATGCAGTGCATTGTTCCAACCCCTCCACTGTGTGGACCTTGACTAAATTATGGGACTTCTGAGCCTCAGTTTCACAGTCCTACTGACAGAGAGGACTGGAAGGATATAGGAGAATCTCTACATGGAGAGCAGCCTCTAGATTCAGTAGCAAATTTGGGATGAAAAAATCAAACATAAAGAAAGTGGCCATGGCTGTCAGCTGGTGAACTGTGAGTCCCCTTTTCTTCCTCACTGCATTAGCATACCCAATTAAATAGTCTCTGCAAAGAGAGACGGTGAGCCACATGCATGCCCCTTGTTCCTGTGGAAGGTGGCTGGTGATTTGTAGAATTCAATGGGCCTGACTGAGGATTTGTCTTCTGGGGAAAGAAAACCTCGGGCCTGGAAACCAGAGCTCTACTATCTCTCTCACTGGGGTCGTGAGAAGATCCAGCATCTCGGGTTCATGTCCCTGAATTCGTATTCCTTTGTCATAACATTTAGAGCAGCTGGACTTTTCCCAGAGGCATTGCTTTGTCTGTGGGGCTTCAAAACACATTTTCAGATAAAGATGCAGGGCTTGTACTCATTTATTTGTTTTCTTTAAAAAACTTTGGAAAGTAATTTTTTTTTTTTTTTTAAATAAACTGAGGGAACATTGTCTTTGGCTGAAAAAAAAAAAAAAAAGACTGACTAAATGTCACAGCATTGGCTAAGACCCTCTCATCCCCTCATCCCCACCCTCCATGGGTAAAGGACAGCATATTTCCGGTTACCTACCAGCCTTCTGTTGGTTACAACTTCCTTTATCAACTGCAGCCT
The DNA here is from genome assembly GCA_026826555.1 of Tolypeutes matacus. NCBI lineage: Eukaryota > Metazoa > Chordata > Mammalia > Cingulata > Chlamyphoridae > Tolypeutes > Tolypeutes matacus. Next base: position 17,060,107 of record JAKSZT010031676.1, read on the forward strand.
TAGGTACTGTATGAAGATGCAACTACTTAAAGCTTTGGTTTTCCGCTCTGACAGAAAACATGTCAGCCAGTCTATGTTGTCTTCCACCAGTAAACTCAGTTCTGTCTACCTGCGTTTCTGCTAAGCCCTGGTGTTCCAATGTTGGCTTCCAGGGACCAAACGTGGCCCTCCAGACTCAGCCCACAGGCATCTGAAGTTTTCAGCAAAGCAGCTCTTCTTACCTAACAAGGTGGCTTGCAGAAAGGCCCCTCCTCTGCCCGCTTTGATGGGTGCGAAATTGTGATTGAAGTTAGATGTGATCAACGATATATTTTTGAACTGTTGAGGTTGAATTCTGATCAAGCTGCATCATGACAATGAGGCAGTAGGAAGCACAGAGAAGAAACAGCATATGACAACGCCTGCCCAGGCACTTGTTTCAAGGCTCCAGAACCTGTGGGGTTGCAGAAGTTCCACAGTGACTGATTTTGCCACCGACAAGAAGGATTAAATTCCCTGAAAAAAACTTTCAGTGTTTTTATCTTTTTCGAGTACAGAGTTTCCCAAAAGAGTTCTTTTGAAGAAGCGAGTTCAAGGCCATGCTAATAGCATATGAACAGAAGGTTTGAGCCATCTTGACTCATTTCTGTTATCAATTAAAAAAAAAAACAAACCAAACAGCAGCAGCATGGATTTCTGAAGTGTTTTACAAATGCATCCAGACTTTGGAGGTTCAGTGGCCTGGGCTGGACACCTGAGTGGGTTTGACCTCTAGTGACACTCCGGTGTCTTCCGTCATGTTAAGGTTTGGGCTGTGTCTGAGTTCCAGGGAAACAAACAGACCACCTGGAATGGTTTCCAGCCTTTTCTTTGCTTCGAAGACTTGGAGCTTTACACAAGAGCTCCCAAACCCAAAAGCAATGTTGTAATTTAAGGCAAAAACCAAGCCTCCTGCAGCGCTTGCCTCAAACGCATCCAAATGCCAAGAGAAATCAACAAGCCAAAGCAGATTTGATCAGATGAGGCTTATGGCATGGAGAAAACATACTTCCTGGCATCTTTTCGGAATGTCAATCTCCAGCATGTCTCCTCAAAAACTGCTATTTCTTTCTTTCTTTTTTTTTTTAATTTTATTTACCAGGAGGTCTCAGGGAACGAACCCAGGTCCTTCCATATGGTAGACGGATGCCCAACCACTTGAGCCACATCCGCTTGCCTGTTATTTCTTGATTAATCATTTTAATAAATTTAAGCGATATGTTAGAGACCTGAGTTGGGATTTTCAAAGACCAAGTTGGCACCTGTGCCGTATATACTGAGTTTGAAGGCGCTGGGGAAGGAGCGGGGTTTGAGAAGAAGCAAAGGTTAATCAGGAGCCCCTGAGGGAGCCTGATCTGGGAACCCAGGGAACCTGGAGAGGAGCAGGGCGAGAAAGGTGCTCAGAGGATGCTCTCACCGGAGCCTCAGTTCCAACAGAGGCAGCAGACATGGCAGGAAGGGCGTGGATGGGGAGAGAGTGGGGGAAGGGCCAGCAAGCCAGGGAGAAGGGAGAGGGCCAAGTCCCGGATGAGCCCTGTCCAGGGCCTGAGGCCCTGGGGAACAGGAGGTCCTGAGGAACAGCTGGTTTGGGGGAAAGATGCTCGGTACTGAATTGCAGGTACTGATTAGAACATCCTGGAGCTTGGCTTGGAAAGATTAAGTTAACTTTCCTAAGGTCACACAGCTAGTAAATGAAAGAGCTTGGATTCAAGCACAGGGATTTCCAACTCCAAAGCCCAGTGTTCTCCATCCCCATGCTTTACAGCCTGTCAAGATGAGAGTCCACTTCTCTGCACATCAAAGTCTTGGTGGGATGTAGCTCATTAAGAGGGATGGATAAATTAGACACCCACATTAGGATTTCCCAAAGCTAAGGCCGGTCCATCTAGAGAACTGCATTTAATTTGTATCTAATGAAAAAACATGAAAGGACGAGTGAGACACTGAAGATAGGGAGACTGTGGGCAACAAGAGGGTTTAGTGGGTGCTGAATCCAAATGCATTATCAGACTCTCCTGGGAACGTTAAAAAAATTTCCCAGACCTACTGCATTGGATGCATCTGGAATCAACAGCATGATAAATAAAGACAATCTGCGAGAAAGTCTTTAAAATAACAGATGATACTACTACTACTACTACTACTACTACTACTACGAGGCACTGCACATTGGCTGCCTACCTATTCCAGCACTGTTCTAGGAACAGGTATGAATTATTTCATTTAAGCTTTACTGTAGGAAATGGCAGATGAAGGAACTGAAGCTCACAGAGGCTAAGTACCTTGTCCAGGATCACAAAGCTGCTCAGATTCCAGCTCAGGTGTACCTGACTCCAAGGTCACGGGGGTGCAGTTTGAACACCTTGGGATGTGTTTGAGAGTTGTTGGGAGCAAGAACCTGCAGCCTAAGTAAAGGCTCAGGACCTTTCCTGGAAGAGCAGTTTCACACCCACATTTTTCTGGGGAAGCCACTGCACTTACCTTGTCTCTTCAAGAACATGAAACTGACAGGAGATGAGTAAGTGGAGGAGCTCAGAAGTGAAACCAGATGGCCAGGTGGAGCTGGGTAGAGCTGGCTCTGCTAAGCTGTGTACCTGGAACTTGCTTGCCTCTACCTGTTTCTACCTATTCCTTATACCGGAGCCAAGAGGATACATTCTTTTGCTTTAAGGGCGTCCCACAAAGAACGCCGACTTGGGAATACGCAGTCCTCAAGGTTCCATCCCAACCATGCTACTGACCATCCTACCTCTCCTCCAGCATCAGCTTCCAAACCTGCAAAATGAAGGAGCTGCCTTGGACCACCCCGAGGATTCCATTCAGCATTGCACGCACTGATTCTCTGGCCAAATCTGGGACTACTTGCTGACCCACTGTGGACAAGGGTTCTGAGGAGAACAAAGGGACAGAACGGCCCTCCCTGGGCCTGGGGTGGCCACAGGGGATGTGTGCGATGGTGCTTTCCTTGGGGGTGACCCAAGGAGCTGTGTGGTCCCGTGAACCCCCCTCCGGCGCTCATGCCCCCATCCAAGCCCTTGGCCCTGGACCAAGAGAAGCTGTATTGACAGGAAACGCTCAAGGGGGCGTGGCCTTCCAGACTGGGCATCCCTCAATTCCCTTGTGCATGAGTCAGTCACCACAGCTCAACGGCCACACTTAGTCACTGTCCTCCTAAGCACCCCACAAACCCCAGCACCCAGAGTCAGGATGTCGAGCGTCCCCTTAGAAAAATGCTTGTGGGTCTCCGATATGCCTTTTAGTAATGACCAGTGAGTCACCATCAAGCACAGCTATGTGGCCTGGCTGAGGGTTTGGTTTCATCTTTGTTGACCACAGAAACCATAAAGCTGCTTTACAGTCCCCAGTCAGCTTGTCCAGAGAGATGTGGCCAAGGACAGAAGCCCAGACCACGGAGGGACAGACTGACATTTAGGGAGCAGTTAGCATGTGCAGGCACTGTACCAAGAGTTTCCTGTGTATTAACTCATCTCATCCTCACACCACATCAGGGGTACTACTATTAACATCCTTTTATGGATTAGAAGAGTGAAATCAACCTGCTTAGAAACTTGCCCAAGGCCATAGCGTTAGAGGAGGCAAATTTGGAACCCAGGTAATTCTGGTTCTAGAGATCTTGCTATTAAATGTCATGTTCCATGCCCTACACTGAAAGAACTCTAAAATAAGGACATGGAGAAGAAATATAATAAGAGAAATGAAAGGGGACCTGACAGGACATTGCGACTTGATTACTATGAATGGGATAGTAGTGAGGGAGAGAGAGGTACCTGCATGGGATATTTGGGATGCAAATGCAGGTTGAACTCCCAACCAAATACCTGCTCTTCCCCAGGCCAGAGGCCAACAGAGGACAGTGCTAGAGGCCCAGAGGAAGGAGAGAGCACGCCCATTAGATACAATCATGAAAGGTTTCTTAAGTAAGAAGTATCTGCCGTAGGTCTTAGGGCTTCTTAGGCAGACATAAAGATGGGCACGGTTAGTTGTGCAGAGAGTTCCTTTTAGGAGATGGAATGGCTTGAGAAAAGGCAAAGAGGCAGGAAAGTATAAGGCATTTTCAAGGAAGAGTGAGGAGTTCTGTTTTCCTGAGACTTGGGGGTGTCAAGGGATGTTGGGGAGCCAGGCTGGAGAGGTGGAAAACGACAGGCTAAGGAGGCTGGGTTTTATTTGTTAGGCAATGGGTAGCTGCTGAATCTTCCTGGGCAGGACAGTCCTTGACAGAGCAAAGCCTTCAGAAGCTGTTTTGAGACAGAGTATGTGGCAGACTGAAGTGGGAGCAGAGCAGCAAGCAAGGAGTTAAGTTAAGAGGGCAACAGGCAACGAGACTTGGGACTGGCTGGTGGCACCAGGAATCCTAAGGTGGGAGATGGACTAGAAAAGAAGAATCCATAGAACTTTGGGACAGATATGTGGCAAGGGAAAGGAGTAGACAGCTCAGAGGTACCTAGCCTGGGTGTCTGAGGGAACAGGCAGGAAGGAGGCGAAGTTCATTTTTAAAGGCTGAGAATCCTGGAGCTGGGCAGATCCCAGTGACTCAGCGGACCAGGTGGGCTGTAAAGAGACAGGGTGGCTCACAGTAGAGAGACATTTGGACAAAGGGAAGTCAAAGTAGTGTTAGGACAGGACAGAGGCACACATCTTTCTCCTTGTAAGATTGTGAATAATGTTTAGAGAAGTGTGGTTAGGAACAAAGACTCTGGATCTACCATTCTCTGATCTGAATCCAGGCTACATCCTTCACTAGTCATGTGATTTTGTGCAAGTTACTTAACCACGCTATGCCTCGGGTTTTTTTTTTGTTTTTTTTTTTTTAAGATTTATTTTATTTATTTATCCCCCCTTGCTGCTCGTGCTGGCTGTGTCTGCTTGTCTTGCTTTGCTACGTCATTTTGCTGCACCAGCTCACCACACTGCACAGGCCAGCTTGCCTTCACCAGGAGACCTGGGGAATCGAACCCGGGGCCTCCCATATGGTAAACAGAAGCCCAACCAGTTGAGCCACAGCCACTTCCCTGTGCCTCAGTTTTATCACCTGTAAAATGGGGATAATAACAGTACCAACCTCCAAGAGTTGTTATGAGATAGAAAGGAGTTAATATATATAAAAGGGCTTAGAACAGTACTTGGCACACAGGATGTGCTCTGTGTTAGCTGATGTTCTAATTAATGTAATTATTAACGTAGGCAGCTCTTTATGCTTTTTGGGCCGATTAGATAGCTTTTGCTATCTAATTGGATTATCATGCTGATGTTGCGGGGTTACACCCCCCACCATCTAGGGAACCTGAGGCTGGAGCAATTAAATGACAGCCCCTTCTTCCATTCCCACCTAGAGGGCTCTAGGTCAGGAGGAGGGGAGGGGGAAGGGAAGGAAGGAGCAGGAAGTCAGGCAGCTGGGGGTCCCTGATTGAAATGAACCGAACCGGGGAGACTGGGGGCCAGAGCCTGGGGAACATGCCTCTACCTGTGAGTCATCTGCATCCCTGCCAGGAACGTCGTCTCCTTACTCTTATTTCTTGGCATCCTGAGCAGCCCTGACGCCCCCAAACCTGCATCCTGAGGTGGCGGCTATGCCAGCTCACTCACAGCCCTAGACCCTCAGCTTCCCAGCTTTCTTACTTCACCATCAGATCCTGTGCTTAACCTGCCTCTCAGGAAAGCTGTGGCTTTTGGATGGAAATAAATTTTGTGCCTCTGAGAGAAAATTATGCAAAGAACAAAGGATGACTGGTAGCTTTTCAGTGCCATCCCCAGGATATTGTCTACTGTGCTTGAAGGTACAGGTTAGAGAGAAGAACACATTCACATGCTGGAGAACAGTTCAGGGATTTTTATTCTTCTTCTAAAGTAAAAGGGTGGAGATAGCAGCTGGTTTGTCTACTGCATCCTCTCTGGGAAGCTCTTCTGCAGGTTCCTTTGAACACTATCCTTGGCTTGCTCTTGTGGGACAAACTATGATTGATGATAAGGAACAAGGAAAGTTCATTTAGGCAGAATTCTTCATTTTCATTGACTGGTTTTTTTTCATGGGACTAAAAAAACACCCCTCAAATGGCAATTCTTGAGGGGTAAGATTGTATCTTTGCTCCATTCTGGATGTCACCAGGTGCTTTTCAAAAATTAGGAACCACACATGGGTGGGAGGCACGAGAGCTTCGCAGGTGACCTTATTTATATCCCCCAAATGGAAGGCCTACACTCCTTCAACTTACAGTTCCCCTCCTCTTCTTCCTCCTTATTGCCACCATGACAATGAACACTGCCAAGTTAAAGGCTTTATAGATTACCCGGAACCCTTTGTCAATTCCCTGGAACAATTCAGTGATGTGATTAGCCCCATCTTACAGATAAAGACACAAATTTACTGAAGTTGAGTGATTAGCACAAGCTAGCTAAATGGATTAGAAACCTGTTCTTTTTTTTTAATTGTAGTAACATATATATAACTCAAAATGTTCCATTTGGGAGCAGATGTAGCTCAAGTGGTTGAGTGCCTGCTTCCCATGTACGAGGTCCCAGGTTCGATCCCTGGTACCTCCTAAAAACAAAACAAACAAAGGAAAAAACCAACTGTCATTGGGGAGCAGATGTAGCTCAGTGGTTGAGCACCTGCTTCCCATGTATAAGGTCCTGGGTTCGATCTCCAGTACCTCCTAAAAAAATATATATTCCATTTTAAAAACCATTTTCAAGTATACAATTCAGTGGTACTAATTACATTCACAATATTGTGCTCTCATCACCAACATCCATTATCCAAGTTTTCATCACTTCAAACAGAAACTCTGCATCCATTCAGCAACAACTCTCCCCCACCTTTCCCTCCCCCCAGCCCCTGGTAACCTACAGTCTGCTATCTGCCTCTCTGAATTGGCATATTCTAGGTATTTCATATAAGTGAGATCATACAATATCAATATTCAACATGATGTCTCCATGGCTTATTTTATTCAACATGATGTCTCCACGGTACATCCCTGTTGTAGCATTTATCAGAAGGAACCCCAGTCTTTTGACCTATTTCTCTCCCTGGTACTCTTGGGGCTGCTTTGTTTGACCTAGTGCCCCCATGTTCTGGGAAGGCTGTGAACTGAAGTTTACAGAGTGTCAGGCAGAGGTGGCAGAGGCCACTCACTGGACCACCAGGGCCACCTGGCAGAAGCCTGGAGCTTCTGAAGGAACAGAAGGAGGCAGTCCAGGGTAGTGGTTAAGAGTTCCAGGGCAGGCTAAAGGACATCTGACCTGAGACTTTCTGGATTCAATCTCCTGTAAGACCTTGGAGATACCTCTTCCATTCTCTGTGCCTCAACATTTCAATCTATCAAATGGGACTAATAACTGTATTTGCCTCTTAGGTTTTTATGAAGTGTAAAATGAGATAAAGACTGTGGCGTGCTTGTAGGACACTGCCTGGCATAAAGAGTGGGAGTGGTGCCACCACAGGCAGCACTGGTTCTGGAGAAGGGTCATCCAGGTAGAAGGCCAGAGTGGTGACGCACCCCGCACACGGACAATGTGTGACACCCAGCAAAGCATTTGCACAGCCAGCGTTCCTCACGTACCCCTCCCACAATCCTCTGAGGCAAATGGGGAAACTGAGATTCAGAGAGGATAAAGTGGTTAAGGAGGAAAATGCCAAGGTCTGGAATGAGCTGCATTTGAGCTCTGGCTTCTCCATGGCTGTACATATGATCTTCGGGAAGTTACTGAACTTCTCTGATCATCAGGTTCTTCACTCTATAAAAAACGAAGTGACAATGACTACCTCATGGGGTGTTGAGGGGTGTGTGAAGGTGTCCCTAAAAACGTTAGTTTCTATTTTTCCTTAAGTGTCTTGATCATAGTTACCCAGCAGCTGGTGAAAGGTAATCAGCAGAGTGGGGTCTAAAAATCTAGATTTTTTGATGCTGTGAGTGGATCCAGGGAGAGAGGGAGATGCTGGAGATCTCAACAAGGTGTGTCAAGGATATGCTGTTTTGCCTACCACCATTCTTGGATCTATGTGAGGAGCAAAAGAAGTATAAAACAGAGTCACACATAAGCAAATCACTAATGATATCTGTATCCAGAATCCCTCATGGGTTTCAAGACTAACAGTGGCTGAATCTTATATACAACTAATGCCTATATATGACCATTTAGTGGGTCTTTGTTAACTTACTCAATCAATAGATATCATGAAGCATTTACTATGTGCACAAAGTACCAAGCCAGGGCCCTTGGAGCTACAAAAATTAATAGAAGAGCCTCTGCCCATGGGGTTTCCTATGACAGTGGGTGAGATAAAAATAAGAGCAAAAAACTTATCACAGCAGTGTTGAGTGACCAGTGGAACAAACATGGAGAATACAATGGAAAAAGCCCATATTTGGTCTGGAGCTGTCAAGGGAGGATTTCCAGAGGAAGTGACACCGGAGCTGTCAGAAGTAGGAGAAGCAGAGAGAATGGCAGGCACAAAGACACGGAGATGGGAAAAGGCATGGAGTGCATTTGTGATCTACGACTCAGGTGGTGTGGCTGGGGCACAGAGCTCGTGCGGAGGATTCGAAGATGAGGAGGCTGGAGGAGGTAGACTGAGGCTACCCTGGCAAAAGGCCTTGTCCATTGTGCTAAGGGCTCTGAACTCTGTACTACAGATGGGAGGAAGCCACAGAAAGCTTTTAAGAAGGAGAATGGCTTAGATTTTAAATTTTCATCTGGCAGCAAAGTAGAAGTAGGACTGGGGGTAGGAGAAACTGGAGATAAGGAAATAAAGAAGCTACAGAAATGTCCAGACAAGAAAAGATAGGACTCTAAACAACACATACACACAATCAATGATAATGACAGCCTCTGGCTCAAGATAAAGAAATAACATGCGTATCAATTTGTGAGTGAATACAGAATACATGTGTGTACGTGCGCATACACACAGAACTGGCTGGCTCTGCATCTGCTAAAACTCCTTGGCATGAATCACACTGGGTTGAAAGCTCTCCACAGGAACGCCCCAGGCTTGGCTCTGGCTCCCAGAGGGTTACCTTAGATAGGCCCTATCCTCTTCAAGGCTGTGGTAAACAGCAAATGGATTTTCATCTCCAGACTAACCTCAAACCCAGAGTTTGAAGTCATTAAACATCGCCTGTGAGGCTGTGGTCCTGGAAACTTCCCGCCTCGACGACGTGAGTCCAGGAACGCTGCAGATACACAGCACATTCAGGGATGTGAGGACTGAGAGCAGCACAGCTGCCTTCATTTCTGCAATCATACCTTTAAATTAACGCAGCAATTAGAGCTAACTAGGGAAAAGGAAATCAGCATTTACTACTCATTTTTATAAACAAATGAAAAAAATCACAACCCACAGCACACATAGAAGGAAGTAAGTAGTGCTTAATATGCCCATGTTAAAATAAAAGCTCTTACTGGGGGGAAAAAAGATAGAAGTCGTTGTGGAGTAAAGGGCAAGGGTAGATGACATTATATTTCAAATTTCTGGGCTCCTTGCTAATATGATGTCCACCGTGGTAGGAGGATAAGGGAAGTGACAAAGCCTGTGCTCCTTACATTTCACAACACTGCTTACCCCTTTATCAAAACGTGAACGGCTGGACCTCCAGGCCTGGCTGGGAATGACCTGAGGAAGCCACTGTCCTAGTGCCTATTTCATATTTGTACTGAATGTGAGATTGGAAGGGACCTCAGAAGTGATCAATTCCAATTTCCCAGAAAGAGAGGCTCAGAGCCAGGGTGGATCCACCCCCCACAGGTCACAAAGCCGAGAAGTAGGGCAGCTCAGTCTACAGTGCCTTCTCTTTGCCTGGCCATGCTTTTTTCTCTATATTAGGCTTAGGTCTCTTGACTCAGGAGTTAATGGTTTCCCACAGATTTTTTAAAAAATAACAAGATTTCTATTCTCTCCTGAGTCCAAAATAGGGGACCTGGGGAAGTAAATTTATTAAATGGGAATGCATATGCCGAGTCACCCTAATGTACATAATCCACTTCCACAAGATTTTACAAGAGAATGAATAAAAAGTGATTAAAGAAAAACAAAATGGTTTTAGTTATAGTTTGTGCTCAGAGCCTTGCAACACAAACCTCCCACCCAAATATTTATCCTGATATTTCTCTCTCACACACACTGTCATACCCAATCAATTCCAGCTCTGAAAGCACACATCTAAGCTACAGTGATCCAGGCAACAAGTGATCACTTCCTGGAGTCCTAAACCTGAGCATTCCTTTTTTTTTTTTTTTTTTTAAATTGTGGCAGCACATATAAGCATAAAACTTCCCATTTTAACCACTTTCAACTATACAATTCAGTGGTATTAATTACACTCACAATATTGTGCTACCATCACCACCACCAATTTCTAAAACTTTTTTCATCACCCCAAAATAGAAACTCCTCACCCATCAAGCAATAGACCCACCCACTGCCCACCCCCATCCCTGGTAACCTGTACTCTACTCTCTTGTCTCTATGAATTTGCATATTCTAGTTATTTCATATAAGTGAAATCAGACAATATTTGTCCTTTTGTGTCTGGCTTATTTCACTCAACATGATGTCTTCAAGGTCCATCCATATTGTCACGTATATCAGAACTTTATTCCTTTTTATAGCTGAATAATATTCCATCATATGCATATACTACATTTTGTTTATCCAGTTATCCTCTGATGGACACTGGGGTGGCTTTCACCTTTTGGCTATTGTTAATAATGCCAAAGTTAGTTATCTCTTGCAGAGGAAACATCGTAAACTCAGTTATGTTGCTTTTAATGATGTCTTGAACAGGAATTCCCTCTATTTTCTATAAACTGAGATGCTAAATGGAATAAAAATGAAGCTCCACATTGCGGTAAAAAAAACATCAAGGTGAAATAAACCTGTATATCCTATCAAATTAAGCTATAAACATAGTCTTGCTCTAAGGTTCATATGGTTCTAAGTTTCTAAGACAGACATATAATTGGGACATCATCCTCCAACTACACTTGGCATCAGTGGGTAACAGGGTGGGGGGCATGAAAAGATTAGGGGGAGGTGGGAGAGAATTAACTGAGTGGTGCTGATGGGAATCAGAGCCCACTTGTGGGCATATGATCTGAACACCTACTATTGGGCAAAGAGAACAATGTAAGGCCAGAATCGACCTTCAATTAGGGCTCAAGGTCAAAACTTGGCTGCTTACAGGTTTCTGCCCCACACCCTGCTTCTACCATTCTACAACCAGTAAGCTGTAGGAATTAAATGATAACCATTTCAGGGATCCTTTATGTAGGAAGAAGAGACAACAAAACAGGACTGCATCACAGTCTTTTGGGGCTTAGGCCAGACTCCTGCAAGGACATCTCCTGGTACACTGGATCCCACAACAGAGGAGATCCACGGAGAATGTTAGCTTCTGGCCACCACAGTATTTCCTCGAACCTCAGTGGCCCTGCCATCCTCCATGCGGGAGATGCTGTGGCCCCACGTGACTACCATGTAATTATAAACACCATCTGGGACTATGGGTCTCTCACACTGATGGGTTAGACTGAAACCATCTGGCCTGCTTTGGTTTTCTTAAGGAACTGTCTTGCTTCTTCAAGAGGGGTTCTAGACCCACCAAAAAGTGCTCTGCTTTCATCACTCTGATCCTGGACTCTCTCAACTCATTCTTCTCTCTCTTCACCGTTCTTCCTGTCTGCCATGTTATACCTTCAATGATGCTTTCCCACATGATACATAATCCAACTCTTCTTGGCCTCCATTTCTGGGCACCTCCTGGTTCTGATACTCTTTTCTCCCCCTTGGTTTGGTGTTTCCACCATTGATCTTCCAGGATACATTCCTGTTTCTCAACCCAGCCCCCAGGATCTCATCTCCAGGATGCTGTCTTTTCCCATCTCCCCGAGACTAGAGCACTTAGTCCTGATTGAATGAAATGGAGAAGAAGGTGTTTCTCCAGGCTCACCTTCCTTGTGTTCAACAACTGGGGAGCCAGTTAAGTGTATCCTGCCTGCTCTCTGTTTCACTGACCACTGTTGGAGTCAATGAAAGGCATACCTGGATGGATCTCAAAAGAATGAATTCATAACGTATATTTAGACTAAGTATAATTTTTAGTAACACTTAAACAACTCTTTGGACTACATACCATGTCCTGAAAAGAAGAAATTAAGAGAAAAGTCGTCTTCTTACTCACTTGTTAAGGAAAATATAAAACAATAGCAAAATTAACAAAATAACTCAAGACAAACAGAAATGGAAGTATAACACAAAACCAAAGAAAGTAGCACAAAGATTATTTGACCAAAGATGCTAATGTAGCACTTTCTGAGTGGGCTGATGGGAAACAGCACTTGAGAGGCAAAGCCAATGAAACAAATGCTTCCCTCATGGAAAGTAGGGACTTGAGAGTCCCTCAGATCTATAAACCACCAGCTAAATGGATACAAATGTGTTTACAGTCTTTCTTCTTTGAAGCTACAATATTATGAAATGTTTACAGTGTTAGAACCCATTATAAAAATTCACTCTTTTGAAGAGGAGCTGAATTAAAGACAACCACTACAGTTACACTACATAGAATGAGTTAAACAAAATCAAAGACTTTGAAAAATCCATGGTGTAAAACCAAAGACCTGTTGTAATTTTGCAAGAACTGTGAGGCTGCTAGCCTCCCAAGAATTTTTCAGTCTGGAAAATTCATTTTCCTCACTGGACTTTCCATGTTGTCTGTAGCCTTATGATGAGAGTCATATTATGTGACAGATGACCTTGCCCAGATGATACCAAAAAAAGTATGAAAAACAGGAGTTGGCTTACAATCGTACTCTTGTTGCTGATTCTATTACAATTTCATCCCTTAAAAAAAATCTTTAAACTGATTTTTACTTAGCCACGTGGCTGACTCTGGGTCAAATTAGCCAAGTAAATCATTCCTGCAAGCTTCTGATCCTCTATTTTTCTTCTCCAAGAATCATGGTTCATAAGGACAGGTAGTACCCAACAAAGAGAAAGGAAGCTAAAATTCAGTCCAATGGAGAAAGTGACAATGTTTTGCTCAAGAAGGATTCAAATTGCATGAACCCCAAATCCTTGTTTTTATTCCAGCTAAGTCTTCTCGAAAAAAAGAAGGAAAGAAAAAAAGGGAAGGAAATTCTAATCTAGAAAATAGACTTTCCAAACTATGAACATTCTATTTTCAACGTAAGGAATTATTTTTCCAGAAGGCTGGGGGAAAACACAGCCAAAGAAGGAAGGGCCTTGAGCGCTTATTGATGCTAAAGTATCACCTCACCTGTGCCATCGTGATGGGAGACAGTGATGCCAGTTACTGTATGTGAGGCTGAGCAATGCCCCACATAACAAAATCACTTGCTAAAAAGACCATGCACTCAGAGAGTCAGGCCTTCTCTCCTTGAGGTCGTACTGATGCTTTGAGAAGAAAAATTATAACCAGAGCATGGCTCTGTGAAAATAGAATCAGAACAAGGATGGAGTTCATTAGATAAAGGCCAATGTCACCAATGCTCACACTGAAAACACTTAAAAGGGGCCCAAATAAGTAATCCCTCGCATTTTCATCAGTCCCAAAGGACCCCTTAAGGAGCTTCATGTTTTGAAGAATCTTGCATTTATTAATAATTTACTTATTTTCCAATGTTTAAGACAAACATAACTGCCAACCAGAACTTCTGATGGGCATGAGATAACCACTATTCTTTTTAAAGATTTTATTTTTTATTTACTTTATTTTTCTTTATTTATGCTCCCCCTTCCCCCAGATGGTTCTCTCATCTGTCTGCTCATTTTTTGCTTGCCTTGTCCAGGAGGCACCAGGAACCAAACCCGGGACCTCCCACATGAGAGGTGAGTGCCCAATAGACCCAGCCACATCCGCTCCCTGAGATAACCACTATTAATAGTTGTATATCATGTCAGGCAAAGACAAGGGAATATGATATCCTGGTTAAGCTGTGTCATCTTATGATGGATAAATATAAGATTTCCATTAGGTTTTTTGAAATCTTTAAAATAACTTGGGGACCCCCATTGTGTTACTACAGAGCTCGAGGAATTCTGAAAGAATGCAGACTTCTGCTTTTTTAGCTCCTCTCACATCTGTGTCCACCTCACCATGTGTCACATCAGGCCTGCTCATCTCTCTCATGGGAACTGAATTCCTTTCTAACTAGTCTCCCTGCCTCTGCTCTTGTTGCCTCCCTGGGGTCAGAGCAATTTGTCTAAAGCTCAAATCCCACAGTGTCACTTTCCAGTACTTCTCCTCACTTGCAAGACTAAAGTCAAACTCTTCAGCCCCCACATATGACCTGTCTTGCCCTCCAGCCCACCACGCTCCCTGCGCTTCTATCCTCCATTCAGAATCGCCCACAGTTCCCTCAAGTACTGTGCCATTTTGCTATATTTGCTTGGAACATCTTTTCCCACCTTGTCTGCCTGGTAATCCCTGCATATATTTTAAGTCTTATCACCAACACATGCCAAAAAAAATAAGCAGTCACCTCAGGAGAGGAAGGGTGGAGGGCAGAGGAGACTTACCTTTTTATATTGTGCAGCAAATTATTTTTATAATTTAACATAAGGAGGTATTTTTAAGGACACCCATTTTAAGAAACTCCTTGTCTTCTTTCCTCCTCACCAAGATAAAAATGACTTAGACATGTTATTAGTAACATATATATATTTTTTTAAATATTTATTTTATTTATCCCCCCCCCCCTGGGTTTTTTTTTTTTTTTTTTTGCGCGTGCTGTCTGCTCTCTGTGTCAATTCACTGTGTGCTTTCTGTGTCTGCTTGTCTTCTTGCCTTCTCTTTTAGGAAGCACCAGGAACCAATCTTGGGGCCTCTGATGTAGAAAAGAGGCACTCAATCATTTGAGCCACCTCAGCTCCCTGGTTTGTTGTGTCTCTCATTGTCTCTCCTCTTTGTCTCTTTTTCTTGTGCCAGCTCTCTACTCAGGCCAGCTCTCTGCCTTCACCAGGAGGCCCTGGGAAATGAACCCTGGACCTCCCATATAGTAGATGGAAGCCCAATCGCTTGAGCCACATCCACTTCCCAGGAACATATTTTAAAAAGAAAACCAATTATACCACATTACATTTATAAGCTTGGAAGTCTGTTTCTTCCTCTGGACTCTTAAATTCCTTGAGAGCAAGGACCATGATTGGCTCTTCACTTTATTGCTAGGACCAAACACAGTGCCTGGAACACAACAGTTGTTCAATAAATGGTTGGTGAGTAAGTCAGTTATGGAATAAGGGAATATAGTATTGAGTCCTGCTGCTGCCCTTCACTATCTGGAGACTACGGGCACCTCAACCACTCTGCCCAAGTCTTCTCCTCCCCTCTATAACAAAGACAATAATGTCTGTTTCACAAGTTTGCCTGGGATCAGGAAATATGTCATAAACTCTAAAGAGAGTACACAAATATTCCATTTCCACTATTGCTGAGGAGGGATGGGAAGTGATTGTAATAAACAGTGGTGGTATCTGCATGGGGAACTGGGAGGGAAGGTACAGATGGACTTCTAGTGCATCTGAAAAAGGACACAGGGGGACACATCCTTCCATTCTACCTTCAAAGTCTCTTTCAAACCCAACCACTTCTCTTCTTTCCCCTGCCACCTCCCACGTTCCAGCCACTATCCTCTCTTGCTCTGATTTCTGCAACAGAAATTGGCCTCTTGGCTTCCACTCTTGTTCCCCTCTAATCTGTTCTCCACGCAGCAGCCAGAGAGATTGTTTATTAGTGTAAATCAGATCATGTCACATCCTTGCATAAAACCATTGAATAGTGTCCTGTTTTGCAGAGAGTGAAACCCGACTCACAGCCCACAGACTCCAAGGCCTGCACGGTCAAGTCCCTGTGCGCTCTCCTACCTGATTTTATGCAACTTCCCCATGTCCATCACAGGCCTAGTGGATGCCTATGGTCAGCTGCCAGAACCTTCCATGCCAAACTACTTCTTGCCTCTAGACTCTACACAAGCTATTTCCTCTGCCGGGAACACTCTCACCCTTGGCTTCTCTTCTCTCTTGAGGGCTCTTTTTAAATATCATCTCAAAAGGTCTCCCTCGCATCTGAAGTAGATCCCTGTTACTCTCTCACTATACCCTGTTTATTTCTTCCCATCTTTATCATTTTGTTTGCTTACTTATCTACTATCTTTCCTACTAGATTATATACTAACAAGGAGATGGATCATAGCTGTCAAGTTTACTATGTTATTCTCAACACCTCATAGTGCCTGGTACATAGTAGGTGCTCAACAAACATTTGATGGGTGGATGGATGGGTCAGCAGAATGATGGATGGATAGAGGGATAGACAGACAGATAGAGATGCAGGGGAGGAATAAAGAAGCACTGAGATACAGGGCAGGAAGCAGGGCCCAAGAAAATGTAAAGGTCCACTTAGGCTTGCAAACTTGGGCAGCCCAGAGGTCCCAGGAAGACCCTCAAGACAAGCCTTGTACAGATATCTGTAAGGGAGAGGGAGCCCTGGAAACAGAAAGTGGGAGAGAACTATAGGCAAAGTTTACCTTCTTCACGATCTTTCCTCTGCTTGGAAATAATATACGTAAAGCACCTATAAGAATTCCTGGCATGGTAGGCATTATATAATTGTCTTTTGTGCTTCTTTCTAATATTTTTATGCCAGCCCTTGTGAGTCCCAGAGGAGCAGCTGACTCTGCGCCCAGGTGACTGGTAGAAGGTCACAGAACTCAAATGCCTCAGTTAACGGGGGAACAGCTGGGGCTGCTCGGGACCCTCCAGCCTCGCAGCCACAGCAGGGCACCAGAGGCAGGACTGAAGCAGGGTAGTTCAGGGAATGAAAAGACGACTCTGGGACTTAGCAGAAAAACAGGCTATGAAACACGTGGCCGTGGAGACCCAACCCCACCCCCCACCCTGAGGCTGCTGGAAGAACCTTGCGAATCCTCCATTTGGAACGGGATTTCGTCTGGGATCAAGGAAAAGCCCCGGACATTCTCAAGGGAGACCTATCATTGGGCCCCCTGCAGGAATTGATGGGTGGGCTAACCAATCAAAACTGCAAACAGCTGTTAACAAGAGGAGGGGTAATAAATGGTTTAAAAAGCAAGCGCAAAAAGTTTAAAAAAAGAAAAAAGAAAACAGGAAAAAAAAGGAAGCGCAGAGACTAAATCGGCCTTTCTTTTTTTTTTTTTTAATCGCTTTTTTGCCCTTTTCCCCTCTCTGCCTGGACCAGCCTGCAAGTATACCTGGGACCCATAATCTGTTATTTTCTTTCTCTTCTCTCATTTTCTTAATAAACTACTGGCCTTACTAAACCGGCATGTTCTTAAATTCTTTTTTGCAACATAGCCAAGAACCTAGAGAAAATCCGGCAACGGGACTGCTTGGCAGGCTCTCGGTCTCGGCACCACCCAGCCGACCGCCCCACTGGCATCCAGACCACCACCTCCCGCAGGCACGACCAGGCAGCTTCAGAGGCTCCTCTGACGCGAGGAGAAGCTGCTGCCAGCTCGTGGAGTGTGAGAACCGGGGAAATCTTACAGCTCTGACAGGCGGATTTCAAAGCCTGTTTCTAAAAATGGCTGTTCTAAAAACTTTCACTCCATACCACCCATCTTTCCTCCTGTTTCATCAGGCAACAATTGCATTACTATTCACTGTCCTTGTGAACTTAAGTGCTTTAACCAGTCAAAACAAATAAAAAAGACCAAAAATAAAACCAAAGAGATAAGAAGGGAGAGTATGACCGGAGGGCTGAGCTCTGTCAGTTTGTGGATTGTCTTCAAGCTCATGTTACTGCAAAGAAAAACAAAGCAAAAGAAAACCCAAAAGAAAAGCAGGCATCATCGAGAACACGTCCGACCGTCAGTCCATCAGGAAGAGACTCACAAGGAGTGACAGCAAAAACCACATCAGCAGGTATTGAAGTTTGCAACATAGGACAATGGTTAATAGCAGCTTAGCTGCATTTCTATGTACACTCAAAAGCTCTCTGCCTGTCTGAGGCGGATTCAAGGTGCTATTTCAGGATCACAGGCAAAGTGTTAACTCTCAAAGGCAGTGGGTAAAAGAGATAGAACACCACCCAAGCAGGGCCAGAGCCACCCTCTACCGTTCACTTCCTGGGCAGGATATTCTATCCCTCTGAGCCTCTGGGATCTTATCTGCATGGTGGCAACATGTTAGGATATTACACGTCCAGAGACAAAGGGCTGGTCAAGTTGACCTCATATTAGTGTTTTGGGGAATGTTCACCCTGAGTTCTAACAGAAGAGGGATGCTCATTTAAAAGATGTTCATTTAAAATATTTATTAATTACCCATGACAGAATGCATGGAGATTGAAGGACTGTCTTAAAACCCCCTGCCTAGATTGACTGCCAGTCTGGCAAAGTTACCCTGACCATGACCTGTTTAGCTGGATTTGAAGCAGCGTGTTAACTTGTATGCTAAACTACCTAAACAGACATCCTCCTATCTTGCTAATATAATCTCATGACACTGGGCATGCTGTAGTGATAGACAGGTAGGTGGGCAGGCAGACAGGCAGTCACACAGATGAATTCAGCTAAATTTGGATTTATTTTTTCAGAGTTGGTTTTCAAAACCTTGGTCAGAATGTGCCAAAATGTTGGGACAAAATTCTGAGATGGCTGAAACTGCACAGTGATGGCAGCTGCTCCATGAAACACCAGCCTCAACTTCCTGAATTATTTCCTGAAGCACCAGCTTGTCAAATGACAGTTTTCTGCTGTTAGGAGCAATTTGTATTTCAGGTTCTTTCAGACAGAGGACTAGATCATTCAGGCTTAAGCTTTCTCAAGTAGAGAAATTATGACTGAAGTTTCCAGCAGCCTGCCTCTTCCTTAGGAGACTCACTCTCTCTTATCAAGTCTCTTTCAAAAATAGATGGAGGGAAGCAGATATGGCTCAAGGGATTGGGCTCCCATCTACCGTGTGGGAGGTCCAGGGTTCAGTAACTAGGACCTCCTGGTGAGGACAAGCTCACCAGCACGACAAGCTGGCCCAAGTGGAGAGCTGGCCCAAGTGGCGAGCTGGCCCAAGTGGCGAGCTGGCTCAGCAAGATGATGCAACAACAACAAAAAAGAGACACAGAAGAGAGACAATAGAGATGTAGAAGACTAGGGAGCTGAGGTGGGGCAAGAGATTGAGCACCGCTCTCCCACTCTGAAAGGTCCCAGGATCGAATGCCGGTGCTGCCTAAAGAGAAGACAAGCAAACACAGAAGAACACACAGAGAGCAGACAGCAAGTGCAAAACAATGTGTGGGGGGGTGGATAAATAAATAAATAAAATCTTAAATCTGAACTGGATGCTCAAAGAAGGCAAGGACCAGCTCTAAACACCACTGACTGCATCTGTGACTTCTTCTGCAGACAACACAAGGCTTCGCACTTAGGTTAGGAAGGGAACGGGAACTATAGGTGTGACTTAGCTGAGAATTTATTGAGCACTTAAAGATGCGCTATATGCATTATTACTTTTAATCATTATATCAACACATGAAGTAGATAGATATGTTTTAGGAGGTACCGGGGATTGAACCTGGAACCTCATACATGCAAAGCAGGTGCTCAACCAGTGAGCTACACATGCTCCTAGATACATTTTTAATTATCACCCCCATTTCACAGAAGAGGAAACTAAGGCTTAGAGAAATGAATTAACCTTCCCAAGATCCCACATATAGCAAATGGCAGAGCTGGGATTGGCACTTTGGGCTCTGATTCCACATCCCTAGATTTTAGCCAGGGTATTCTACTGCCTATTAACTGGTCACAGGCACGAGCCTCTGGGGAATCACAATTGATTCTAGCTGACTATTTTCCTCAATCCACCCCATCCCCCACCCCCAAATCCTCTAACCTGCTGCTAGTTACAGCAGGTCTAAACTTAATGTCTTTAAATAGCCTCAAGGCTGAGAATAAATAATCTCATTATAAAGGTGCTATTCTTTAGATGACGTGCACCTGGAATGACATCAGAACAGGAAACTGTCTTACAGAAATTTATTCCCAAATTCTGGGTGCATTATTAAATAGCTAGAATAAAAGGTTTCTCTTGGCTTTTAACAATTCCTCAAGTCCATGAAGCAATCTCAAAATAATTTATCTGATCAGATCAAGCTTTTCACCATGTTTTCAGAAGACACTGGAGATGGGTCAGTATATAATCAGTCTTTGCCATAGTGGTTTCTGATCTCTCCAGGAGGAGAGAATGTGAAAGTAATTCATGCAACTACTTTTTATTTAGAGTATACTATGAGGGGGGTATTGTGTTGGCCATATGATGCAAAAGACAGGGTCCTGGCTCTGAAGATGACATAAAATAATGGAAACAGACACACACACACCAGTAAATATAGACTGACACCAGATGTGACTACATAAACTAAATGCTATCGGAGCGCCGAGGATAAAGAAATCACTTCCATGTGGCATTATCAGGGAAGGAGGCTTGGCGGAGGCAACGCTGGAGATACTGAGTGCTGAGGCATGCTGAAGATTCTGACAAGTGAGCCCAATGTGAATGCAACCTCTGGAGTTATGCAATACAGATGCAAGGAGAACAGCAAAATCAAACTGTATAAAATTACTGGAAATACACCATTAACTCTATTTGTGGAATCAGAGATTTTATATTATTTTAGCTTTTCGTAAATGGGGCACCTTATAAAGTATAGGTCTATTGCTCAATTTCTGGCATATTCAACCACAAAAGTAATGGGTAGCCCATTCTCAAAGAGAATGCCACTTTCTCTCATGGTCTGATCTAGAAAGCTACTTTACCACCTTCACCTACCAACTCCTACTTTTCCACTGGGCGTCGGCTCTGACACTACCACATGGGAAGCCTTTTCTGCACCCCTCCTCTTCCATGCTCCCATAGCACTCACGCTTATGTATCTCCCATTGCACTTATCCACTGAGGTGAAACTTCCTACTTATTAATCGGTGCCTGCCCCCATCTGTTATTCTGTAAGCTCTCTGAAGGCAGATGAAGTGTTATATTCACCATTGGGTTTCCACGGCCTAGAACACAATAGGAACTCAGAGAATGTCTACTGAATAGATTTAATAAACAAATAAATCTTGAGAGAATGACACATATTTAGAGGACGAGGAAACGATATCCAGTGATCTTTAAAGTTCCCTCTAAACTCCAAGATGCTGTGATTCTAAAAGAGCCAGAGGAAGTGATAACACCCAGTCAGAGAAGGAGAAGGATATCCAGGCCAGGGCCTCAGCAGGGAAGAGCAGAATAAGTACCCTGGAAAGGCCATGGCACATCAGACTTCATGCACTAATTCCTAGTGAGTGTGTGGGCCCTAAAACTAGATGGCCTGAGTTCAAGACCCAGTTCTGGTCACTATGAGCTGCATGACCTTGGGTAAGTCAGATAAGCTCGCCTGTGCCTCAGAATTCTTCTCTGTAATATAAGAATAATAAGCATGCCTACCTGAAAAGGTTGTGGCATTAGATTAAATGGGTTAAAATATATGTGGTGCTTAGAAAAATTCCAGGCAATATAATTATTACTTGCCTTTCCTCCAGAAGGCATTCCACTACTAAATGAAATTCAGCATAATGGGACTCTGGGTTGGGATCCTCAAACAACTTCAGAATCTAGAGAAGGAGGGACTAGATAGACCGTGCACTCTGACTGAAGACCCAGATCCATGTTGGCCATCAGGAGACTCGACAGCCTCTCTCCTGTTGGGGAAATCACTGGGCAGCTCAATAACTCAGAAGAGATGCCAATGTGTGCAGATGCTGATTCCCTGGCTCCTGTTTTCTTTTTCTTTTTTTAAAAGATTTATTTTATTTTTATTTATCCCCCCCGACCCTTGTTGCTTGTGCTCGCTGTGTCCATTTGCTCTGCATTTTTCTGTGTCTGCTTGTCTCCCTTTGTTGTGTCATCTTGCTGCACCAGCTCACCGTGCTGTGCAGGTCGTCAGCTCACTGCACCGTGCCAGCCAGCTTGCCTTCACCGGGAGGCCCCAGGAATTGAACCCGGGGCCTCCCATATGGTAAATGGGAGCCCAACCACTTGAGCCACATCCACTTCCCTCCTGTTTTCTGAAAGAGCAAAGCAAAACAAAACGAAGGAGCCAACAAAGCCTCTCCAGAATTCTACACCCAAGGGGAGTATGTTTCAGGACCAATTATGCCAAACCACAATAAAGAATCTAGACAAAATGCTTAATAAAATAATAATATTCTCAAGTTTCTAACCATTCCAAAACTCTCTCCCCTACAGTCCCTCTAGCTTTTAATAACCACTGTTAAAAGCAAATGCATTTTGATTTCCCTTTATTCAAATTCCTCAAAAGTTGATGATCTTTCCATCGAAAGTCCTTCTCCTCAAATGAGTGGGTATATTTTACTCTTTACTGTATCCTTTTGGTATGGACTTTGTTTTAACCAGGCTGCCAGGCAACCCTTTGGGCACAGAATGAATGCATGTTTTTGACCTCTGCACCCTCAATCGTAGGACATCCGTCAGATTTTCAACGCAAAATCATAGAGCGTCTTTTGTGCTCTACATTGAAGAGGCTTTCGGACACCACCCCAAAGGATTTTCCAATGTACTTTCTACACATCAAAGTGAAGGTTTTTTTTAAAAAGCTGACTGTAATTCATGTTTTTGCAAACAAAAGTGCTGCACATTAGTGATCCTTCTGCAATGGCCATACATATCAAAAAGCCTTTTTTCCCCTCACTCCAAGACTGGCATTTGGAAAGAAGAGAGCAGATGACAAAAGAGACCTTTGGTAGGAATGCCAAAAATGCAAAGTAAAATAAACCCATAAACTCAGAGCTTCCAAAGGCAAAGAGAACCACGAGAAATTGGGAACAGGGAGACTAGAGAGGAGCCTGAAAGAGTGTCCCAAGAAACTCCAGTTATAGAGCCCAGTTCTAGACTGGCTTAGCATGCCAGTTGTGCAGGTCTGAACCAGACAATATGTTATTTCTGTATGAGGCGTGCCCTCCAGCATTGCTGCTTACATAAGCTATATATTGATGTTTACAATGGTTTTTAGAATAGGCAGCAGGTTCCTGAGTTAACATTTGTTATTCCATGAATCTAAACATATTGCCTCTAGAAGATAACTAATTATATGCAGGAAACACTTGAAATAAGACAGTTACAGAGGGATTTCCGCTATATAGGTATGCCACCCACACGTTACAGATGGGTCAAGTCCCAAAGGTTAGTTTGAATTTTGCTTAGTTGGCTCTGGAAACTCAATTCTCAAAAGAAACTGTAACTTAAAAGATTGAAAAGACAACGGGACATCAAAGAAAACGGTGTAAAAAGAATGTAGGTCTTGTATAACCCCACTGCCCTAGGGTAATAACCATTTCCAATCCTTTTCACAGAGTTGCATCTTTTTATAGTTACACTCATGGGCATAGATTCCTCTTAGTCTTTTCCATTTTGAATTAAACATTCATAAACATAAGCCAACATTTCTGAAGAGTCTTCATAATGATCACTCAAATGCTTACTTAACAAATAATAGACTTTGTAGAACAATTCAACTATTTATAACAGCATGTTTATGAAAAAACACTGAATATTAACTTCAGGTTCTGGGAACTGCAAATCTATCTCCTGTGCTCCTTTTTTTTTTTTTTTTTTTAAGATTTTATTTATTTATTCATTTATCCCCCCTTGCAGCTTGTGCTCGCCGGGTCAGCCAACCACGCCGTGCGGGCGGGCTTGCCCTCACCAGGAGGCCCCTGGAACCAAACCCAGGGCCTCCCACATGGCAAACGGGAGCCCCACTGATTGAGCCACAGCCGCCTCCCTCCTGTGCTCCTAACACCCCATCCTACGTTTCCTTGATTTTCAGATCCCTGGGAGATAGAGGTCTTCCTGGAATGGTTTTCCTTGTCTTCAGCAGGGATCCTTCAGGATGAGGGAATCAGTGGGTTCAGAGCAGGAATGGGGGCTCCAAGGGCTCAAAGTGGAGGAATGGGTGTTATAAGACGTTGGAGATGCTGAGAGAAACTGGGGCCTCCTCCAGCTGGTCTACTCCCTTTGTTTTTTCCCATAGGCCTCAAGAATTGCCCCCACCTACCACATGTTTCTTCTGAATAGGACCTCTTTCTTCCCCAGGCTCTGTTTAGTGCTGGTAAAACTGGAGAAAAACAGGGAGTCAAGGTCTTTGTGCTATGCTCCTGCAGTGTGTTCACTCAGAACCTATGTAGCTAATGGTGGACCTCTGGGCACATCAAGGGCTGATGTGAGATGTATCTACACTCCCAGCTGAGGTGACTCTAAGCTGAGGTGATCTTCAGTTTTAAACACCACAAATGGGGACACTGAGCAGAGAGAGGCACCAGGGTGAAAGATGAGGGCTTTGATGAAAGAGGAAGGAGAAGGGAAGGGAGGAGATGAAGGAGCCTCTCAGATGTCTCTCTGAATGAGTCACTCCTACCATAACTGTTCACTGAGTGCCAACTATAAGCTGGGCATTGTTCTAAGTGGAATATATCAGTGAACAAATAGACAAAATTCCCTGCCCTCATGGGGCTTACATTACAGTGGACAAATACAAACAAGGAAACAAGAGACATAATAAGTAAGCAAATTAAATAGTATGTTAGGAAGTATCAAATACTATGGGAAAAAGTAGAACCTGTTAAGGGAGACATTAGACATTAGACATTAAACAGTCTGCCTCTGCTTGTTTGTTCTTAAAATATCTGAACAGTATTTGAGAGTCAATGCCCTGAGTCACTGCACAAAAAGCTCAAGTCTAGAGTAAATTGCTGCTTAGGGAACTATTGTTTACTTAATAACCCATTGCTTATCTTTAAATCAAAGGGGCCCAATTCTTCATCACATCAGAACCAGAGAAGTCAGGAAGACATATTACATTATCTGCCTTCAGGGCAGAAAACAGCATCACCAATAAACCTTTAATTCTCTATATAACCCAACAATCATCTCTTGATTGATTAATGAGCCAAGTCTGCAGTGACAGACTCACCCCAGCAAAAAGAAACAAGATCAAGTTCCAAGCTGGCATCAAAAAGAAACACATATTTTATTCAAAGGCAAATCCTAGATGTGTGGGAATCTAATAAATCCCCACCGAAATTAGAAAGGATTCAGCTGAAACCTGTGCAGCCTCAGATGTGCAGCCAATGCTGAAGTGCTGGCCACCAAGCCTTTGGTTTAAACTCAGTCGGTCCATTTTGGAAGACAGTCACCTGTGGGTGCCCTTCCGTTTCTGAGGGTTCCACTGATGAAATGTGCTGGTCCAGAATCACAGGGATTTGACTAAGTCTCCTTTTTTGTTCATCCTTGTCCTGAACATCAAGCTCCAGAGATCATCTGCAGAGAAGCAGGTGAAGGGGCAGTGGAACTTTATGGCAAAAAATTCTGTTGGTGCCAGGGTCAAAGGAGGAGGCTGATGCACTAAGGAAGTAACACACACCTTTGGTGTAATGCCCTGAAGTCTGGGAAGATCAGGGTCAAATAGGTATACTTCTTTCAAAATGGGCCATATGTAGGCATTTATCTAGGCAGTGAGAGCATTGGCTAACTGTGAAGTAGCAACATTGATAAATTTGAGAAGAAAGAGCCATGACTTAATAGAGAACATTTAAAGAACAAATATTTACTGAGCATCTCAAGTCAGACACAGGGAATGCTATGTGACAAGACAGAGTCTCTGGCTTCAAGGCCCTCATGGTACAGTGAGGAAGACAAACTAAGCAAGCCATTACAAGGGTGTGCTCAGTGCAAAAAGGAAGAAAACCCAAAGCAATCAGACATGTGGGAGGAGACTCAAATCCAGTTTGGAGGGTGGGGAATAGGACAGGTCTTCCCAAATGAGGCAAGAGGTAAGCTGAAGCCAGAAACATTTTAAGGGCCCATGTGCTATAGTTATAAAATGGGGATGATACCTACCCATGAAACAACCCTATAAAATGAGCGTGAGAGTTGCCTATTTAATCTAAGTAAAACATGGCTCTACTTGTTGCTCAAATTTGGCCTCTCTCTAAGCCAAACTCAGTATAAACACATTACCTTCACCCCAGCATGGGACATGACTCCCAGGGATAAGCCTCCCTGGCACCAACAGATTATTACCAAGCACTGACTAGCAATGAATCTGGAAAAAGACCTTGACCAAAAGGGGTAAATAATAAATACAAATGAATATTTATGGCTAAGAGACTTCAAAGTGAGTCAGGAGGTTATTCCAGAGGTTACATTTATGCATGTCTCAGCAGGATCTCATTGACTGCCACAGTAAACAGTGCTTCAAACAGCAGGGCTCCTGAGAGGTCTAGAGGCATCTAAGACACTATAGACAGGGCAGACAATCTCAGGAATTCAGCACCCTGTCAGTGGGCCTTACTTTGGAATATATGTTCCCCAATGTAACAGAGTTAGACTCATTTATAATTTCCCTACACATGGCTCTTCGGCCCCTTTTATATGAGCCTATATTTAGCACTATACTTGTTAAATATATATCACAGAGATGTAAATCTTCAGTCTATTCATGTGCCAATTGAGCCCTGAATCTCAGCAAAGTTGCAACGCCTACTCACCAGTTCATTGGACTCACACAGGACAACTAACAAAAGGATGATGATGAACAATGCCCATCCCAGGAAGCAGAAAGTGTCTGCAACTGTAAGCAATACGGTTTCATCCATCTACCCCATGGGGTCTAAGCTCTCTCTCAATCGGAGACAGGGTGGGCATCAGCTTCCCAAAGTCCTCAAGACTGACGAATGAACAAACATAAGGGTAGAAAGCAACTATGGAATAAAGCAGGCTTAAGATTATTCTAGCAGTGGAAGAACTTGTATCATTGATATAAAGGCAGTGACCACCAGGGTTTCAGAGGGGAGGGAGAGGGAAGAATAGGTGTAACATGGGGGCATTTTTGAGACACTGTAATTGTCCTGCATGACATTGCAATAATGGATACAGGCTATCCTACATTTTGTCAAAACCTATAAAATTTTGCAGGGCAAAGTGTAAACTATAATGTAAACTACAGTCCTTAGCTAGTACAATGCTTCAATATGTGTTCATCAATGTAACAAATGTACCACACTAATAAAGATGTTGTTACTGTGGGAAAGTGTAGTAGGGTAGGGGGTGGAGTATATGGGAATACCCCATATTTTTGATTAACATTTATGTAATCTAAAGCTTCTTTAAAAATAAAAAATATATATTTAAAAAATGGCTGATGTAATCAAATATTAACTCTGTAGCTACAACCTACATGGACAACAAAAGAGGCCATTATGTAAGTTCTAGAAGAGAGTCACAATATTAATAAAAATGGAAACAGAAATTTCTAGGAATAGAAATTGATGTATTGGTGAATTTACATCATTCAGAAAATCTAGACTCTTAGAGGGAACTTGGCATTGTCTGGTTCCAATGCGGCCAACATCAAGTACATGCCTAAAACAGTCAAAGTGGACATGAATGAGAATCATCATCACTACCCAGCAGACTGATAATCAGGAGCCGGGCTGCCTCTGCCCCCATCTACAACCAATGGTGATCTCTGTGGAATCACTTGACTTTCTCAGTATGTCTCTTCACCTGAAAATGAGGATGTTGCATGTGAACAATGCCTTTCAAAAATGTTTTTTTTTACTGCAACCAATTGTGAAAAAAGGCATTTTACATGGTAACCAGGTCCAATATTTTTATTTATTGACTTCAATGCATTTAATATTTTTCTATTCCATTTGAATTCATTTCTTTAAAAAGATGCTGACTGGACCCACTAACCTGATTTCATGGCCCAGTTTATGATGCGTAATCCCTTCCAAACCCCAGTTCTGGGAATTGTCAACCTGATCACCTGATATTTAGCACATTACCATTTTCAAAGTAACTTCACAGGGCTAGCTCCTATGATCCTTGTAAGAATGGTATAACATGGACATAGGAGTTGATGAGATTCATGACAGATCACAAGGCGAGGGCATGACAGCACTGGGACCAGAACCAGTGACTGCACAATAGCATCCAAGCCTGCTCTGTTTAGCAGTTCTTCTCGCTCAGAGAATTCTACCTCCTGACCACTCTCTGCCCTCAATCTTCAATTTAAATGCCTCTCCTGAGCTGTCAAAAGTGGGATGCAAACCTAGTGAACACATTTAAGAATTTAATGCTAATTTTTATATGCATGCCCTTGCTAGATAATTCAGGAACTGCCCTGTGCCAGCCACAGATGCATGAAACGTGGTCCCTGCCCCAGAGGAGCTCACAGTTTGGTAGAAAAAGATCCATTCACAGACCTACCATGTGCAGCACCAGTGGCTCTTTCAAACCTGCCCTGCTCTTGCTTTCCCAGTGATAACCTCACTCCTCTGTTTCAACTCCGCACAGTCCCCTCCATGTAACTGACAGAGAGGACCAAGCTTCAAGTCTTCCCTGGAGACCAGGAAGGCACTGTAGGTCAGGAGGAGAGCAAGAGGGTCGCACTCCAGGGAGAAGTGAAGGGCATCCACAGAAGCTCCCTGCCAGTGCTATTCCCAAATGCTTCCCCTCCCAACGGTAGGTAGATTGGGGAGGATGCCAAAAGGAACCCTCAGCATCACTGTAAATACCCTCCTTCATCCCAGGCCAGCATCACTGACTTCAGGGATATATTAAAAAATATTGTTTATCTTCATGGAAAGGTCAGGTCCCCTAGATTTATGGACAACATTCCATTTATATTACTTGGGAAGGAAAAAAATTACATCAGGGGCAAGGGACAGGGACAAGAATGCTTTTAGGGGACCACAAGTCTAGGGTTTTTAAAAAGGCTTTTGAGTTCTCCTTCTATTTTCTTAATTACTCACAAAGCAATTAATGCTGGTTGGTAATCTGCCAGTACTTCTAAATCTACTATTGCCAAAATTACTTGGAGCTTGTGGTAGGAATTGGTTATTTTGCTTTCCAGCATCCATGCTCCCTGCCTTTGGTAACAGTGCTCAGATTTTACTTTGGGGAGACCACAGCCCCCTCTGTTCTAAGTCGTTTGGTTTGGGTGGGAAGGGAACTCAATCAGAGTCAGTGAGACAGAAGGATTTGTTTACTGAGGCTTCAGAAAAAGAGAAGCGTCCTTCCTTTTCCATAGGAGCTACTAGAAGAAAATATGTCTCTCTCACCCTGGATGATGTGGTGTGAGAATGTGAAAGGAGAGACTGTGAAAGTACTGAGATGAGAGGTTCTTCTGTGTGGAGCCTGAGGATGAAGCTGACATCTCATAAGGCAGAGCAGAAGTGTAATTAACCACTCTGAATTATGGGTGTGATTGTGGTTGAAAAGGGAAGTTTAGGGTCTTGTATGTCACCAAAGGGAAACTAGAGGATAAAACATGGGTCTATAACATAGTGAACCCTGTTGTGGATGATTACTGTGTTTAATAGTACAAATATAAGAATGTTCTTCCATGAACTAGAACAAAGATATGTTACTACTAGAAGGTGTCAATAAGAGGGTGCTATATGGGGAAAAAATACAACTAATGCAAACTACGGACTATAGGTAACAGTAATATTGTAATATTCTTTCATCAGTTGTAACAAGGGTACCATACCAACACTAAGTGTCAATAATAGGGGGGGTATAAGGGGTATGGGTTTGTTGTTTTGTTTTTTGAAGCAATGAGAATGTTTTCAAATTGATTGTGGTAATGAATATGCAACTCTGTGATTATACCAAGAGACACTGATTGTACAGTTTGAATGGATTGTATGGTATGGGAATAAAACTGTTTTGGGTTTTTAAAAAGCCAATGAATGTTCTCATTTTAAAAAAATAATAGGGCAGAGCAGAGAGCCAGAGAACCTGCGCCCTTTGTGAAGTGGTTTGGACTGCTGGGTCAGGCCTCACCTACAACCCTTCCTCTGGCTTTTTTTTCAGTTAAAGGAGTCCTTTGTTTAAACCAGTTAGAGTTGAGTTTTCTCACAGTTCCTACCAAAGTAATTTTTTGAAAATACAAACACCTAAATAACCCAAAATAATAATATTGTACAAAGGATTTAGAGTCTTTTTAGGGCAAGCAGGGGATCAGTATGATAAATGG
This sequence comes from Tolypeutes matacus, assembly GCA_026826555.1. Taxonomy (NCBI): domain Eukaryota; kingdom Metazoa; phylum Chordata; class Mammalia; order Cingulata; family Chlamyphoridae; genus Tolypeutes; species Tolypeutes matacus. The sequence goes on from JAKSZT010031676.1 coordinate 17,090,247, forward strand.
AGGTAAGAAGAAAGATTTTTTTCCCCCAGCTTCTTCTATTAATTCTGCAGGAAGTAATCACAACTCAGCATCTACATAGTTGTTCCTATTTCTCAAAAAAAACTTTGCCACACAGATTGCCTCACTTGACTTTCACAATCCCAAGTCAAAGCAATTATTAAAATTTTTATTTTGCATTTATTTCCTATTTATCAAGTACTTTATATAGTTTTAAATATTATTTAAAATTCCATAGCTCATTTAGTTGTCATGATAACCAAACATGTTAGGATTGGTGAATATATCTTAATATCCATTTTAGGCAGGAGAAGTTTGAGCCTCAAGTTGGATGAGATGTCCAAGTTAATTTGAGGTGGGATGGGTGGAAAAGGCAGGCCTCAAATCTAGGTCTCTTGCTTTCTGGGTTTAAATACCATCCTATCTCTCTCAACCCTAATCCTCTGAACCAAAGATACTAAACTACTCCTAGAAACAAATATATGCGCTATTAGGACTATGCTAAGAACTCTACCTTCATTTTCTCTTTAAAAGGTCACAACAGTCCTGAGACAATTACCCTTTTTTTTTTTTTTTTTTTTTTAACAGATAAGGAAATTTGGACTCAGGTTAAAGGAACTGCCCAAGATCTAGGGAACTGGTAAGCATTAGCGGGGTGGCTGACCTCAGGACCCAGAGACCATGAGGACCTTATTCTAGCCTACACTGTTCTTGCAGAAGAAATTAGGCTCCCTGCATTACTGACCACCTCTCTCCACAAAAGGTGGGGGTTGGAAACCAAACCGAGGCACACCAAGCCCATGCAAGGCAAAAACGGGAAGCGTCTGGAAGGGCGCCCGGGAAGATCCTACCCAGGCCCAGGGGGCGGAGCGCCTCTCCCCGCCCGCCACGGAATCGCGGCTCCGCTTGTTCCCGACCATTACCTTGTTAAGGTGCGGGTTCCTGGTGACATCGTATCCGCGCTTCTTCAGGAGCACCGGGCGCGCCACGCCGGCCTTGGCATGGCAGCCGCGGGGCGACGCGGAGGGCGCCCAGCGCGGGAGAGCGCCGCAGGCCCGGCCCGGCAGCCAAGTCAGCCCAGCGCGCGTGCCCAGCGCGGCGCCCATGGTCCTTGCACAGACCTGGCAGCGGGGAGAGACCAAGGTCAGGGTCGTCTTCCGGCCAGTCAGGACCCAAGCGCGCCGCGGAGCTCAGGGCCTGGGCCGAGGTCGCGTCCTTTGGGGAGGTCCCGGCCGGCTAAAGTCGCCAGCCCCCGCCCCTCTTCGGCGGCCACCTGCAGGAGACGCGCCGCTGTTTGCGGTGCGCCAGGCCTTGCCAAGCCCCGGGCAAAGCGAAAGCACGCCCAGGAAGCAGATCGGTGCGGGAGACAGCCCCGCGCCACCCCCGCCCATCTGTCTGCCTAGGAGAGGCGAACTGCGAGGCGAGGGTTCCCTAAATTCCCAGTCCCGCTCGATGGGGGTACCTTGGTCCCTTTCCCGGCCCACCTGTGCTCCGCCCGGAGCTGGCGTCTACGCGGCTCCGCTGCGGGGCAGGCGGAGCAAGGCGCTGCGGTCCGCGGCTCCTCTCGCGCCAATGACTGGACCGCGCCGGTGGCAGCGAGCGCGCGAGGCTGGTGCGTTCTGCAAAGAGCGGTCCCGAAACCTTTGTTCGCAGTGCCAGGCCTTCCCTGAGGACGCGCGTGGGGCGCCTCATAACCGCGTGCACGTGTCTTCCCAGTGGAAGATGAAGCACAGATTGCCCCCCTAAGCCCTGAAATCTTGGCATACCTGAGCACCGGGGCGGGCCGGGAGGGGTTTAGATGTCCCAGGAGTCAGCATACCCTCTACCCCTCGCCACTACTTGGGGAGAGCTCTGACTCCGGGATTCAGAAGAAAAATCCCCCGGCTTCCAGTGCTCAGTGTTGAGTTACACTGTCCTGTACAATAGCTACCAGCGCATGCGACTATGTACATTAATTAAAAGTAAGTAATTTTAAAAATTCAGTTCCTCAGTCCCAGAAACCACATTTCAAATGTTTAATAGCCAATGTGGCTAATGGTTATTAGTGGCACTTAGTACAGATATAGAACATTTATTATTTATTTGCATGAAGTTCTATGAGACAGTGCTGTTAATAGAGTCTGCAGTTACTGAGAAAGCTCCTGGGGACCCCATGGAGCTTGCCATGGATTGCTGGATCCAGACAGGAACCTTGGGGTCCATTTAGCTCTGAACTTAATTTTACATGTTCTCCACATGGCAGTCAAGAGATTGCTTTTAAAACATATATTCCACTGTGTGATGAATAAAAGCCTAACTCCTTTCAAGGACTAAGAGTGACCCCACAGCCTGGCTCCTCGCAAGTTCTCCAAGCTCATCCCACTCTTGTCTTAGGGCCTTTGCACTTACTATTGCCTCTACTTGGAATGCTCATACTCCAGACCTCCAAACAATGGCTTCATCCCTACATCTCTGGCCTCTACATACTTGTCAGTTGAAGTCCTTTCCTACTATTAAGTAAAATAAAATGGCTGCCTGCATTGGGCATTGCCAGCTGGACCCCTTTCTGGGAAAGGATTTTCCAGAAGACACAGGGGTTTTCCAAGAAAATGGAACACACCCTACAGATAAACTAGTTTTGGTCCAGAAGAGATAGCTAATCAGAATGGACATACCATGCTAATCAATGCATATCTGCTCCACACTTGTAAGATCCCTGCCCGCCATATAAAATGGAAACAATCTCAGCCAATCAGAACATTCCTCACTTGCTTCTGCCTTTGCTGTATAGGAGATTCCCCTTTCCACTTCTTCCTGGGAGTGCCTTACCACTTTTGGTTTTGTGCTGCCCATTTATGGTTTGTTTCAAAATAAATTTTAACAAAAGTTTTTTTTTTCACTAAAAACATTTTTTATTGAAGTATATCATTCATGCTTTAAGATACACAAATAATAACTGTACAGGAAAAGTTGTGAGCTTACAAAACATGCATATCATCATACAAGACTCCCACACATCATCCCACTACCATGACCTTGCATTGCTGTGAAACATTTGTTACAAACCATGAAAGAGCATCATCAAAATACTACTACTAACTATAGCCCATATTTACATTTGATGAAATTTCCCCAAACCCACCCAAGTATTAACACCCTGTATTAGTATTAAATGTTTGTTATAGTTCATGAGAGAACACTCTCATATTTGTCCTGTTAACCACAGTCCATCTTCTACCACAGGATTCCCTGTGTTATACAGTCCCATGCTTTGTACAATCAATTCAAAGTGTACACTTGGTGGCTCTCACTTTCATCACAGATTTGTGCTATCATAGCCTCAGTCAGTTTTAGAATGTTTTAATTACTCCAAAAAGAACAATCTCATCCCCCCCCCCTTTTTTTAATTACCCCAGTGTATCTTTGACACTACACTCTATCCAATATCAACCTCCACTAGTGACTATGTAGTAAAGAGTTTTTTCCCCATTCATACACCTTAACACAGTCAGTAATTAGCCTGTTTTTCTGGTAGTTTATTGTTTATTATCTGTCTCCCCTCCAGAATGCAAGCTTCTGAAGAAGAGGTTCTTTGCCTGTAAGCCTGTATATCCCTGCCTAACTCAGTGTCTGGTTTGTAGTTGCACAATAAATAGTTGTTCAGTGAATGAAAGGCAGTGCTACAGCCCTCAGACCGCTGGACAGATGGCACAGTCATCTCCTGACTCGCCTTCAAACCTCATCCCAGCTGTGTGCTTCAGAATCGTCTCAGCCGTCTAGAAAGCCAGGGTCAGCCTGCAGGTCTCGGAGCCAGGAGGGCTGCTGTGGGATGGGGTGGGGCAGTGGCCTCAGTGGTGTCCCCAGCCAGCCTCTGTCTGATAAGTCATGCAAGACTGGAGGGCTGCCAGCACTAATTTGTTTTATGTGCCCAGGTTTATTGCAAAAAGCTCCTGGAAACCCTGGAAAAGCTTTGTCTCTTCCCTCTTTCCCCCAGCCCACTCTTTTTTGGTGACACAGCGGCGGTGCACCCTCCCTCGCCACAGGCAGGCAGGTCCAGGCTGTTCCACCTTCTGGAGCCTCCGGCCATTCTTGTCAATCTTGGAGCTGCCTCTGCTACCTTGGGGCCGGCTGCAGGAGCTGGAGGAGACTCCAGGTGTGTCTCAGCCCTGGAAGCCGCAGGGACAGGAGCCATGGTGCTGGTTTGGCTGGATGTGGATACACATCCGGCATTCTTGACCTTTTGGATTCAGTTTGAAATATGCAACTTCTATCTCGAGTCCAAAGGGAGACTGAAACAGGGAAATAAAAGCACTTCTCTTCGTTTGAAAAGCAATTGTTCCCGTTGTGCAGCTGACCCTATTTAGATACAATGTTTACAGGGCACCAATGGTTAATTAAAAAAAAAAAATTACACTAGCAAAAAATTTTTTTTCTTTTTCTTTTTTTGCTCAAATGTTCTCAGTACAAAGCAGACGTCTTGGTCCATGAATGTGCTGCCTCTACCTGGGTGCGGGAATCCCTCATCTCCCTCAGAAATAAGTTCCTCTTCTTCAGAACGATCCCCACTTTGCCACCTGAATGATCTTGTTTGGTTGGTTGGTTGGTTGGTTTCTGTTTTTCAGCAGTAGTAGCATTATTACTGGAATAATGAAAATGCTCTGAAAATGATTGAAGCGATGAATGCACAACCATGTGATTATACTGAATACCATTGATTGTACACTTTGGATGGATTTATGCTTTGTTAATATGGATCAATACAATTGATTTGTTTAAAAAAATTAAAAATTAAAAATTCTTTCCAAAAACAGACTGTGGATTGGAATTCTCAGGTCAGGGGTTGTGAGTGGGTAGTAGTGTGCAAAATACAGATTTCCAGGCCATATCCATGGAGATTCCAGTTCAGTGGGGTTTAAAATCAGGTTTGCTCCAGGGCTATAAATTTACATAAGCCTATAAACTATCTTTTTTTCTCTCCTTAAACCAGTCTGAGCCAGGATTTTGATTGCCTTCTCTCAGAAGAGTATTAACCTTCCCTTTTAACATTGTTTAGTGTATTTTGTGTATTTGCACATCTTCCCACCATTCTACAAACATCTTGAGGGCAGGTATTGTGTGTGCATTTGTGGGTATACACGTTGACACCTTTGGTACTTGGCCCAGAGCAAATTCTCAGAAACATTTTGTTGAATGGGTCTGCCTTTGCTGACACAATGCCCTTTTCCTCACCTTGAGGACATTTAATAGGTAACCTCAGCTATTTGAAACTCAGCCAGAAACCAGATGTAAACAACAAAGGTCTCCAAACAAGCAAATACAGTTTTTAAATAATCCAATGAAAACTCATTGTGATGGTTAGGCTAATGTGTCAACTGGGCCAGGTAATTGTGCCCAAATGTCTGGTCAAGCAAGCACTGGGTTAATTGTAATACAAGGACATTTATGGACTCTAGTCATCAGTGAGTTTACTGCGTGGGTGGCTGATTACATCTACATCAGCCAGGAAGATTGCTGTCAGAAATGAGTGACTCTTTATCTAGTCAGTTGAATGCCTTAAAAGGGGAAGTGATTTCAGCATTCAGAGAGAATTTCCTAGCTAGCCTTTGGACAGCCAATGTCTCCCAGAAACTCATCAAGGACCTTTATTGGACTTTCATCGGAGCCCCTGATTTGCAGCCTGCCTGCGGAACCTGGACTTATACATCCCCACGGTCACATGAGAGACTCTTATAAAATCTCATACTATTGACAGATATCTCCTGCTGATTCTGTTTCCCTAGAGAACCCTGACTAATACACTCATACAGTTTACATATAAAATTCTCACTCATGTCCTCGCCTGTGGCCTATATTCTTTTTTTTTTTTTATTAAGAATTATTTATTTACTTTTTTAAAATCCATTTTAAATCCCTGTGTTTGCTGTTTTGTGTCCATTCGCTGGGCAATTCTCTGTGTCTGCTTCCTGCCTTCTTCTCTCATCCTTCTTCTCCTGTCTTCACCAGGATTCGATCCTGGGAACCTCTGATGTGGGAGAGAGGTGTCTTACTGCCTGCGACACCTTGGCACGTCTCATCTTGGCTCTCCCTTGTGTCGCTCTCCTGTTACGTCATCATCCTGCTGCATGGTTAGGTGGGGCTGGGCGGCTCACCCGTGCACCTTCTATATTTTCTTTTATTTTACTGAGAGGTCCCGGGGATCAAACCCAGTTCTCTCCATATGGGAAATGGAAGCCCAACCATTTGAGCCACATGCACACACACCCTATATTCTTTTAACCCAGATATAATTCTAACAATCCTGTGTATGTCTAGAGGTCTAGAGGCGGGTCTGCCAGGTGCAGCACCAGAAAGGAATAGTGAGATGAGGTGAATTCTCTTTTCACAGCATTGTTCAGGGAGCCAGTTTCTTTCTCTCCTATCGTTGTGCTGCACATGGAAACACTAATAAGACATCAGCATCCTAGCCAGTGGAAGGGGGGGCGGGGATTCTCTTTTAGGGAAGTGACATGAAAATTGCATACATTACTTTTACTCACATTCTGTTAGTGAATGTCACAAGGTCACATCAGGCTACAAGGAAAATAGTGTCTCTAGACTAAACTTCAGTGGGAAAGAGCGGTCTATTACTAAAAGGAGGAAAGGGAGAATGGTTTCTGGGGACTAGTAATTAGAAATCTAGAGATAATACGCATTTTACATTAATGCAAATAAATCTATGGCATTGTAGTAGGTGCTCAGAAACTTAGTTATTATTATTGGCATGTGAAGTTTCCATTTCTGCTTTCATGACAACTTCCTTACTTCTAGAGCTGAACACAGGATTACAGAGACCAAGTTAACTATGAGAAACTTTCCAGAACTTCTTCCAGCACTGACTTTCTTAGCTAGCCAGCCTTGTGGTCCAGCAACTAGGTAAAACTAAGGAGACTCCGTAATTTTTCTTGCCTCTTCTGTCCTCACATCCTATTTACTGACTTCTGCCATTATTGAAACTCTGCTTCCAAGGGACATCAGAGGCTTCCCTTCCCCTTCCCCCTGCCAGAGTGTCCCTATCGTCAGGACACTTAATACCTCTGCTTTTCCATTCTGATTGCAGTTTGCATTTTTCCTGTTGCCCTACTGAATTGTGAGTTCTTTATGGACTGCCAACCACCATTTATAATTCTTTGCATCTCCTGTACCTGGGACAGTGCCTGGCACAGTTTATTTAAATCAATCACTTCCATCAAATAAAATTGATGTGAATTGGATTTGTTCATGATAACCTCCCTGATCAAAACCAAACTGGCACATTGCTAAAAGGGTATTCTCAGCAGAGTTGCAACACCTATTCCACAGCTCATTGGACTCATCCAGGACAACTAACAAGGAGATGATGATGGATGACCATCCCAAGGAACAGAGAGAGTCTGCAATTGCAAGCAAGATAGTCCCATCCATCTTCCCCATGAGATATAAGCCCCCTCTCAATTAGAGGTGGAGTAGACATCACCATCCCAGAATCCTCAGGATTGGGGAAAGAACTATGTACTAGAGTGGACTTACTGGTATTCTACTATAGACTTATTGTGATTCTAGCAATGGAAGAAATTACAGCATTGATGTGGAGGCAGTGGCCACTGGAGACTCTTGGGGCAGGGGGAGGGAAAGACTGGTGTAATGTGGGGGCTTTTTCGAGACTTGGGAATTGTCCTGAATGGCATTGCAATGACAGATACAGGCCATTATATATCTTCCCACAGCCTGCAGAATTGTGTGGGAGAGAGTGTAGACTACAATGTGAACTATGGTCCATGCTCAATGGCAAAGCCCCAGGATGTGTTTATCAGTTGCAATGAATGTGCCACACTAATGAAGGATGTTTATGTGAGAGGGTGTGGGGGGTGAGAAGAGTGGGGCATATGGGAATCCTTATATTTTTTTGTGTAATTTTTACGTAATCTAAGTATCTTAAAAAAAATTTTTTTTAATTATTTTTAAAAAAGGGTATTCAAGTGCCTTCGTTAGAGTTGTAGTTTAGACTATCTTGAAACAAGATCACTTGTCTTCTGTAAGCAGATTTTAATGACCCTATATATGGGTTAAAATATGGATGTGCACTAATAATTCATTATTTTTCAGATAATATCATCTGTAGCAATTTGGTATTGTTTACGAATTCCAGAAATAGATATTGGATTGTTTGTCAACTGGCCTGTTCCTCTGGGCGTATTAGATTGTATTAGATTCACAGGTTTCACTTTTACGTGATTAAATCAAGATTAGGGCTTTTATTTGACCACATCATTAGGGTGACTCAGTTTGAGTCCCCACCCCCCTGGTGGGGATAAAACAGAGTCACATGGAAGTAGACACAGAGAAGCAGATATGCAGGAAGAGAGAGTGCTCCATAGACATGGCTCTGGGAAGAAAGCTGAGCCTGATAGTCTACAGCTAACCTTGTGGAGCGACCAGAGCAGCTGAGCCCAGGGAGAGAGATGAGCCTTATCCCAGCCTACAGCTGAGATCAGAAGAAGCTAGGACCACAGAGCCTTAAGAAGAAGGAGGAAGGCTGAACCCTCTCAGACATAGCCCACCATCTTGTATCAACACATGGCAACTGACTTTGGATGAGAAAGTACCTCTTATGGTACCTTGAGTTGGACTCTTTAGGGCCTGATAACTATAAGCTTCTACCTCCAATAAATACCCTTTAAAAAGCCAACAGAGTTCTGGTACTTTGCATCAGCACCCCTTTGGCTGACTAATATACCATTTCTTCACAAATTTATTTATAATATTCTATGCTACATTTTATGTTTATGATTGTCATGAAAGAACTCTTTAATTCATATTGCTGCTAGTAATATTTGCAGATACTTCAACTCTATTATTTTCTTACACCGGAGAACAATGGCGAGGAACAATTCCTTTATTTAATTGTATGAAGGAAGCCCCAGTCACTCACCGCTCCTTACATAGGCCCTACACACTCTGATCCCAGCATCGGCCAGTTGAAGCCCTGCCCTTCACAAGTCTGCTCCAACACTGTGTCCTTCAGCAAGCCTTCCCAGATTCCCCAGCTAGCAGCTCTCCCTCTCTCCCTCATGCTCCTCGAACTACGTTGTTTGCATCTCTCCTACTACACTTTGGCAGTCTGCTTCTCTGTGAAGTGATTTATTTACACACCCGTCCCCTCTATCAGATTCTGAGCCTCCAAGGGGATCAAAGAGGTAAGAGCTTTGAATTCAGGCGGTCTTGACTTCACCACTGACTAGCTGTGTGCCTTTGGACATTTTATATGACCTCTTTAAGCTCCACCACCCTCATGGATAGAACTGGGATCCTAATACTACTTCCCACGTTGGATTTGGGGCAGATCGAGTTATTTATTTTTAAAAGCATTATAACACACTTACCACATGCCAGGCACTGTTCTAAGTCCTTTAGAAACACTAACCCATCTAATCTCATACTATGCTTATAAAATTCTGAGCTGGGCTCTCTGTGGACTAATAGCAAATAGTCTTTTTCGACGTGTCTTAAATGTGACACAGGCTCGTATAGCTGCTGGCTTACCAATGGCAGTGATCCCATTTTTGACAGCACATGCATCTTACAAAGGTTTTGTAAGTTTACCTTTGACTACAGGTGATTTGAATTGTGAGACCTGTACTGTAACACGGGGTGGATTGGTTGGTCTAGTTTTTGGCGGTCTATACCCTGTTTTCTTGGCTATTCCTGTGAATGGTGGCCTAGCAGCCAGATATGTCTCAGCCGTGCTACCAGAGAAAGGAAACATCTTAACTTACTGGATTAGAATTTCTAAGCCTATCTTTAGAAAGATGTTATTTCCCATTTTGCTCCAAACTGTTTTTGCAGTATACTTTGGATCTAGACAATATAAACTGCTCATAAAAGCCCTTCAGTTACCTGAACCTGGCCTAGAAATTCACTGATTTTAAGCAAATATGTACACAAAAATAAAATGGTAAAAAAAAAAAAAAAAAAAAAAGGTTACACGGTTACACAGTTTTGCGAATATACTTAATGTCAAAGAATTGTCCACTTAAAATGGTTAAAATGATTTTTATGTTATAGATATTTTACAACTAAAAATAAATTATTTTTAAAAGAATATAATTTTGAAATGTATGAAAATTAAAGGAAATTCAAATTTCAGTGACCATAAATAAAGCTTTATTGGAACACACACACACACACACACACACACAATTCTGAGCTGGATATGAAGCGCTTGTCTCTGGGTTTCCCCTCTCCTTTCTACCCTCTGGTTTATGGCTGGAAACCAGTCCTCTTTTGGCAGCTCTGCAAACCAGTCCTCCTTTGGCAGCTGGCTTCCTGTTAGTTTCTGCCAATAGGGGACAGTAGAGGGAGAGTGGAAGGCTGGAGAGGGGAGAAGGAATTTCCTTCTTTCTGTTTGCTGGCTACTCATTCCTGTCATTATCACCCCAACAACAGCTCTTCACCCAGAATTAGTCATGGATTCCAGTCCCCAACGTCCTTCCACACTCCAAAATCAGCCTCCCCAGGAGTCGGGGTCACTTCCTCCATGTGTCCAGTTTCGATGGCCTCAGCCACTTCCCTTTGTTCCTCGAGTCTTAGGGAAGGGTAGATACTTCCTCCAGTTACTGAGCGTGGCTGCCTCAGTGTTCACTACCTAGTCAATCAGCCCTCTAGCGCCGGTGAAACCAGTTCTTTCTATTAAATTCCCTTTGTTGAGATAAACTAGTGTGGTTTTGTTTTCTTGACTGGATCCTCCCTGAAACAGATGGAACAATTATTATCCCCATTTTACAGATGAGGAAACAAAACACAGAGAAACTAAATGACTCACCTGGTGATAAAGCTGGTAAGGGGGCAGGCTGGGGTTTAAGTCCAGGCTCCAGGAGCCATGCTGGTCTCCAGGACACAATGGGTTAATATGTGTGAAGTCCTAGCCATCCTGGAGTGTTGGCTACCCTTGCCTTGTCCCATTATACCTTGGCTTTTTGCTTCAGTTTTTCTATTTATTACGTGGGAATAAAGAGGTCCCTGACATTCTGAAAATGCCACAAGGAAAAATGAGACAGAAGTTTTGTTTGGTAGCAGAAAAAAGAGATATTTCATTCTCTATTTTTCTATTGCATTGCATTCTGTTTTTCTATTCTTCTGTTGCATAGTCATGATTTTTTAATTACGTGATTTTTTCAAGAAAATAATTGCCTTATAACTAACCACATTTCTCATGGAGGTAACCCACCAGATTCAGTTATCCCTATATAGAATTATCACAAAAAACACTTTGAAATCTTTGCTTATGAACTCCTTCAGATTTCTAATCAAGTAGTTGCTGTACCAAACATGATTGTTTCCATATTGCATTTCTCATCAGACTTCTTGGCTGATTCTCATTTAGTCCCGTGGCTAATTTTCAACAGGCCAACTTCCATTCCTGATCTGGCCTACAGGCCAACCCCTTACTTCCATGGCTGCTTTAAATACAAATAATGTATAATCCATGCCATACATGTCCCCTCTCCTGCCTGGCAACAGGGGTTCTGAGAAGAAAATGTTGTCCTTGATCAGAGTGACCAGGCCTGGGAAGAACTAATACCCAGTACTTCTGTTGTTTCTGTTGTATTTCCTAGGCCTCTGGCTTTCCCAGAGGTTGTTGAAAAAAGTCTATTTTCTGCCCCCTCTTAAAACACTCTATTCAAGCACTCAGTCCTCCTACAGCCACTGCACCATTCCTTCCATTATGTTCCCAGCCCCTTGTCCTCCTCCCTCCTCATACAAAAGTTAGACAAAAAGGCAACTGTTAGAAATGGCAAGACATGGAAAGAGAAATCCGTGGCAGCAGCTGCTGAGCTAAGCAGCTGATAAGGGGGAACAAATTTGTGCCTTCGGTGTTTGTTTGGAGGTCAGGGCGGTGGCCCAGCGGGGAAAGGGGAGGACTCTTTGTCCATGGCGTGGTTTCGCCCATCTGGCCCATTCAGCATCCCTCTGGACCAGCTGACCCCTGCCACCGGCTGCTTCCCAGCTCCTGCCCAGGCTCCGAGCTTGTTAAACTGTAATGAGCATATCCTCCCGCTTCCTAATTGACTTTGCAACGGTCCTGGTGAACTTCAATAACAGGGAAAAATATTGTTTTTCCTGCTGACAGTCTTATTTCTCAATGGGACAAAATTCTTCAGCTTTCTGGAGAAATCCTGAGGTTCTCATTAGAGTTTGGGTTGTTTTTGTTTTGAATGTTTGTTTTTTTTTTTTCAAGCATGTTTGCCTTAAGTATAGTTGATGAAATAAGGCAGGCTATTCCTGGTGAATCTGGGTTCTCCTAAACTCTTTATCATGTCCATTGGTTTTGGTTTTCTCTTCTCACAAGATTTAGTTCCTCACCACCTCCCCTCAACTTATATTTATCCCTCTGCCTGGGTTCACTGAGCCATCCCCCAAAGAGATGTAATTTGTTTCCTTTGTGGATTCACAGGTTTAGAGCTTCAGCTTGTGTGGTTTATGACTGTAATGGCATGTTATCGGTGTCATTACAGACCAAGCATTCACTTGGCTGTGAAAATGAATGTGGGCCTGATGGAAAGGTCAATGTCCCTCCATGCAGGTCAGACCAATTGCTCCCCGAAGGCCAATCACTATCAGGAATATGGGGGCATACAGGTCAACGCGTCTTCTAGACTCTACAAGGCAGCTTCTGTGAGCAGATGGATTTAGTTCTCCTTAGCTTGAACTTTGACCTTGGTATCAAATCCAAAAACACTAAGGGTCAAAATGGTGAATGATCAAACAGCGCCCAGGTGGTATGGACTTGAGATATATATATATATATATATATATTTTTTTTTTTTTTTTTTTTTTTT
>JAKSZT010031676.1:17103176-17137300 GCA_026826555.1 Tolypeutes matacus
TTTTTTTTTTTTTTTTTTTTTTTCTTTTCAGGCATCGTAAGTCATTCCCCACCCCACCTTTTTTTTTTTTTTTTTTTTTTAAAGGCTTGACTTTACTGTTGAAAAGCAGGTTCTGAGACTTCAGATCCATCAGCATGTTATTTAACAGTCTAGTTTGCACAATAAAATAAAGCATATAAATGGAGGTTGTCATTTCGGATTATCATCTCAGATTTTTGCCAGTATAAATTTCAAGTTTTTTGTATAATGGTGAAGAGCATTCTCTTCGGAGTCAGATAAATCTGCATTTGGATCCCAGCTCTGCCATCCTTAGTGGTGTGACCCTGGGGGATTTACTTGATCTTTCTGAACCTCAGTTTTCCTATGATGATGATAATAGAATTTATAAGGTGGTCGTGAGGAATAAATATCCAACACATAGTAAACTATCAATAAATATTAACTATTCTTGTTTTAATACTTCCTCTGTGTTCCCACAGAACAATTCTCTACCATAATTGCTGAATAAATATTGGTTAAATTGTACTTAACCAAATTTTCAAAGCTCTAGCTTGCAAAGGTCCAATGTGAAATGTTGGTATATCTCCAAGGAGGGACTGTCTGGAGGAAGAGGCTGAATGTTCATTGAGTTTTAGTTATATTTAAATTATCATAGCAAATATGCATAGTATATACCTTTTAGATACTATGTCAGGTTCTATTAAAATGGGAGTCACATGAATGTCCCCTGGGCCCCACCTATCTCGTGTTCCAGATAAGTTCACTTGTGCCACTACTGCCTTTATGATTGCTAGCACTAAACCATGTCCCTCCCCTCCGCCTGCCAAATGACAGGGCCTCTGTTTTCCCCAGCTCTGTGCATAACAAGGAGTCTGCCCAGCAGAGAGGCAGGTTTTATAATCTGAGCACTTGTTCCAGTCTCCAGTACTGCTGAAACTCTGCTCTGATCTCCATGGGGGAGCACCCACCACTGTAACTATTGAAGCCCTTGAGTATAGCTATTTTTTTCAGCAGGTGCTGCTTGAAGCTCTTTTCTGTTTCTACTTGTCTCTGAATTTCTGTGCTTTCCTACTTTTTCTCTCCTGCTGGAGACTCTTCTAGAGTCTAGCTCTTTTGGTGGTGACAAGGGGAGGTAGAGGTGAAGGTCTAGGACCCATCACAACATGGTTATTTCAGATTAACCACCCCTTGGAAGAGGGCACTTGAAGAAGCAGGCTGGTAACTGAACTGTAAACCCTTGGCAGAGGGAATAAGAGCCAACCAATAGGATAAGAGATTTTCAACCAATAAGATCCATGACCTTAATTAATAATCAGCCAATCAACGCCTCCCAGTTAGGATACCTTATTAACATAAAATGCTAATCTAGTCTCCAAACCCTAACCGATGCTCTTGCACAGACCCAGTGATTGACCAATCAGAAGCATTGCAACTTGAGGCTCCACCCCCAGGGTGGCGACATAGTAAACCTATATCTAGCGCAGCCCCAAAGCCCTGTGTGTGCTTCCACCTTTGCCCTGGCCAGACGAACACCGAGCTGCAACACGAACTGAGCTGTAGCGCCCAGCTGTGTGCCCCCATCTTTGCCGCGGGGTGCTTCCACCGATGCCTCAGCCAGGCTTGAGCTGTAACACTGAGGATGCTTCCATCATCGTCCCAACTGGGTTTGAGCAGCAACACTGAGCTGTAATCAAATAAATGCTTGACTGTACTGAGGTCGTGTTTCTTCATTCTGAAGTCTGTGGGAACCAAAGAATAAAAGTGGCAATAGCAGCAGCTCCCCAGCAGAATGGCATGGGCCTCTAAATATTGGGTTACTACATCTCTCCCCTTCTCAGAGCACACAAATGTTCCTGGGAGAAAGACTGAGCCAAATTGGATTCCAGGACAACCTCTTACTATACTTGGAATCTCTGCTCCCTCCTGTCCCCTGAGTCCTGCTTCTAAACCCAGACAATCCTGCAAAAATTCTTTGTTTAATATGTTTTTTTCTGGAGGGCAGGTATTTTCCCTTTCTACAGTACAGCTTCAAGGCCCACCAGGTTTAAAAGACATGTATATCCGCCAGTTGTAACTAGACTCACGTTTGTCTTCATGGGGCTCCTAGGCCCCAGGCGAATCAGTGACATGCCCAGACAGCATCCTGTGACATCTAAGGCATTTGTCTGCTTAGAACATGCAGGGGACCCCCAGAAGAAGCTGTGTAATTCAACAGACCTGCATCCAAGCCTGAGCTCTTATCCAGCCAAGATACCTTGCCACATAGCTTTAAAAAGATTTGCTTTACTGGTGAACCATGTGCAGGGAGGACTTATTTGAGTCTAATTCTGTCACTCTCAGGAGCACAGATTCTAAAATAGAACCCACTGATAAGGCAAATGTTTGTATGTATTGTGAGAATTTTGATTTTTACCCACAATAAAAATAAATTAAAAAAAAAAAAAAAAAGATTTGCTTTAACAAGAGGTGTGTGACGGAGATGAAAGAGGGATTAGAGTTCCTTTATAAATCCGGAGAAGTATTGCAATTGAGTGGGAAGATTTCTAGAATTCTTGTCAATTACAGAGTATATAAAATTACATAATTTTAGAGTTGGAAGGGACCTTAGAGATCATCTAGGTTTTATACTAAATTAGCAATGGCACCAAGAATAGAAACTTTGCTCCTTGGGAAGAGTTTTCTGGATGCAAGAAGGTACTCAGCTACCCGGTAGTGGTGGGATACCTAATGACACAGGGAAAATCCTTCCTTTGAGGAAGAAAATTATCCCTTATGATTAAAGAAAGGGTTCTCACACTCAGCAGCCTTATTCCCCCCCCCACCCCCTTTTTTATTTTCAGTTTTTACCAAGGCTTATGTTAGAGAAAGACATTTTCTCCTTTATAAGGAGAAAATGAGAGGCTGGCTTGATGAAGAATCCAGATGCTGAACAATGGAACTAGTACAGAGAGAAAATTCATGGCAATTAACAGACCCTAAATTGGGAATTATTGATGTAATCACAAGTCCTGAAAGTTCTGAACAAGCCATAACGATGTAAATCGTGGAGAGGCTAAGAAGCGATTGATAATAGATGTGAATTAGTAGAAAGGTTATCAAATTGGAGCAATATGTTTGCATTTCTTAAATCTTGCTGACTGTTCTATATATTGCACACCAGGATACTGAATGGATTTTGTTACTATTTTGGGTTTTCAGCTAAAGCTCCAAGCTAAGGACAGTAGGCAGTCCCTGTATTCCACAAAGAAACTAAGGAACCACCAGTGCTCTAAGGAGTGGCCAAATGGCTCCTCCAACTCTCATCCCCACTGCTCCATTAGCCCAAGATGGGAGCTCATGTCTGAGAAGAGTTAGTGGAGCCTCCAAAGGAGCCACCCATGGAGTTGAGGGCTGCTGTAAGAAGGGCGGACTTACATCTCACTCTCTGGCTGGGTGCTTCATGAGCCGCCCATCCAGTTGACTACACCAAGGTAGAGTGCCTTAAGGCAGCTCAGGAGACAGGCTCACCAGGGGCCTGGGAGGTGGAGGCTGATTGGACTAATGAGTGATGGTGGGCAGAGGAGAGAGATCAGCCATGCAGTGGAGTGACCCGCACTCTTCACAATGACCAGAATGAGTGCAGTTTCCTGAAGGCCAAGGGCATCACTGAATTTAACTGAGCCTGAACCATTGAGGCTACAACATCCATGAGGTTGGCATGTTTTGGCGGGGAGGACACTGTAGCAGTATGAGGTTGTGGGGTTTACCCCAGGGTCAAGAACTGAGCAGAAAGCAACAAGAGTCAGCTGGGGAGCTCTTCTCCCAAGTCATGTGCCTATAAGGACTTCTGAGAACACCTGCCCTTTCATCTCATGACACAACCAGTTCTGGGACACTTACCACATGGAGAGCATCAGCAGCTATGAGAAAACAACAGCATAATCTAAATAAAAAGGCTTTCTTCCCTTGCACCAGTTTACTAAGGCTGCGTAACAAATTACTATAAACTTGGTGGCTTAAAACAACAGAATTTTATCCTCTCACTGTCCTGGAGACCAGAAGTCCAAAATTGAGGTGTCATATGGTCATATGGACTGCCTTCACTCCAAAGTTTCTAGAGAACAATCTGTACCTTGCCTTTCCCAGCATCTGGTAGCCTCAGGCAGTCCTTAGATTGTGGCTGAACCACTCAAATCTCTGTTTCCACATTTCCTCCTTCTCTTCTCTGTGTGTCTCTCCTCCTTGTGTCTCTTATAAGGACATGTCATCAGTTTTGGGGCCATCCAGATAATCCAGGGTGATTTCATCTCAAGATCCTTAACAATTACAAGGGCAAAGACCCTTTTTCCAAATAAGATAACATATCCAGGTTCTGAAGATTAGGATGTAGACATATCTTTTTGAGGGCCACAGTTTAACTCACTGCACCTTTTGTGTGTAATCCCCCTTCCCTCCTTCAATCCCAGAGGGACCTGAATTAGCAGCATGAAGGGGATGAAGAAGGAAGCAATAGCCTGCACCCCTTCCCACCCAGAGATCCCTGCTCCGAGTAGAATAGGCCTGAATTTGGGAGAAGAAATTTTAAATTGAATGAGAGACTCAAAGTTTAAATTGCATTTCATTAAACTTTCATTACCTGAAATTAACTTTGAAGTTTTGAGATCCACATGAGATTTTATCAAAGGGTTGAAAGGAGAGTCCTGACTAAGCAAAATTGAAGGCAGTGATGAAAAAGGGAAGAAACAGGGGTTCCCTGTTGTATTCCATGAGTTCAGCACATTCAATTAATATTTATCTCTATACTGTCTTCCACTAATATCAGTTCATTGTTTATGCTTTTCTAACATTAAAGCTCTGTATTTTTATAAGAAAAGTGCAATTTAGAGATGAAAAATGCTAATCAATATATGTTTTCAGAGAACATCATATGAGGAAGGGTTTAGCTGTTTGGGACAAATATCCATGGAAATCCAAACTATAAAATTGTACTAAATGCCAATCACCGAAGCAGAAGAAGTGAGAATGGCAATTCTTTGAATAACAAATGCTCACACCCACCTGCCTGACCACCAACTCTAAAGTGGACTGATCAGAAGAATACAGTGGGATGATTAGGTACCTCAATCAAACAAAATACCAATAATGCAGCCTCATACCATTTTAAATTTATAAGACCTCTGTCACATTGCAGCTACATTGGGTTGTTGTTGATGGAAACCCTAAAGTCAAAAGAACTGATGAGGAAATGGATGTGGCTCAAGCAATTGGGCTCCTGTCTAACATATATGAGGCCCAGGGTTTGATTCCCAGGGCCTCCTGGTGACAGGCAAGCTGGCCCAAGTGGAGAGCTGGCCCATGTGGAATGCTGGCCTATGTGGAGAGCTGGTGCAGCAAGATGATGCAACAAAAAGAGACATAGAGGAGAGACAATAAGAGATGCAGCAGACCAGGGAGCTGAAGTGGCTCAAGAGATTGAGTGCCTCTCTCCCACTCTAGAAGGTCCCAGGATCGGTTCCTGGTGCTGCCTAAGGAGAAGACAAGCAGATAAGGAAGAACACTCAAAGAGCAGACAAGGTGCAAACAACGGAGGGTGGGGGGAAGATGAATAAATAAACAAATCTTAAAAAAAAAAAAAACCAGAGCCGCTGAAAAGGCAGTTGTGTACTTGAACAACTGATTTGCTTGCGATTACAGAAAAAATTTAACCTAAATACTTGACTGCTTGTTCATGCCTTTTAATTGTAGTTTTTGTTCATTTTGGCTTATGTTTTCAGTTTATCACGTCTTCATAACATTGACTGTGTTAGCCAATGAAATGGCTCTCGCTCATAGTTTTGTATCATGTACACTTTTGATAAACTGGCCTTCTGGGACTACCTAACAGGAATGTGGAAAAGGACAGCTCAAGGACAGAACTCTGCCAGTGGAGACCACTGATCAAATAGTCAATTAGCTAATAGTTTAATACTCAGAATCCCTCATTTAGTAATTTTTGCAGCATTGGACTCTTGAGAAAGGGAAATGCCAACAAAGCAAGCCAATATAAGAGTCAGCAAAAAAAAAATTACCTGGCAAGGCTGGACTATATCACATTCTGCCCAATCTCCTTTCTCTTCTATACCTATAGTTACATGTCTGCAAATTGAATTCATATTCAATTAGTGACTTTTGATCATTGCATAGCAAAAACAAGAAAGTGGATTAATTATCTTTCAACAAGGCTTGAAATCCCAAAAAGTTTCATCTAACTTGTAGTGAATGGGAAGAATCAATTGTCCAGACACCCCTATTCTCTTATTTGTGGTATAATAGCCTTCTTATACTCCTTTTCTTCCCCCCTCAGTGATGCTTGGGTATATGGTGGGAAAAAGGTTGAAGGGCAGAGAGAATTTAGTAAGAGGGAAAGTTGACAAAGAAGTGGGTAATACACAATACACAAAACTCCAGGTGAAGCAATTTTGGGCCTTAGGCATCAAGTATGCAGCCCAAGGACCAAATACCATCTTTCTGATTGAGAATTTTAGCCCAAACTAACTGAATGCTACTAATTAGGTGACACACCTGAACTAGAAAATCAGAATGCCTGACTTTCTAACTTTCTCGCTGTTTTGAGGTGTCACCTAAGCAGGTTTGGCTCAACCTATTAATCATTATGAAGAAAGTGAATGCTATTCACTGAAGGTGTTTGAGAGTCACCCCATTAATACTACATCATGATACCAGGGCATGAAGAAAGATTATTGAGTAGGGGAGACATAGATATGAATTAAGTTTTCTTATACATATGACTCATGCTTGAATCACATTCAATACTCCATGTCCAGGGTGGATATTCTTGACTCATTCTTATTAGTGAAACATCGTGTGGAGATATGAAAACCTCTGGATGCCTAGGATTCTTGACTGCTCAGCCTTTTCCAGGCAGTCATGGTTCCTTGGAGAGCCCAAAGCAGATTTGTTCATGACTCTGTCTGATTCATATGGCCAGTACATGGTGAGTGCTAACATGCAAAATCATACAAATTTGGTAATATAGAAGAGATAAGCATATAATGCCTCGCCTCTAAAACCTTTGGCTGCCACAATGGAAGGCAGTGCTTGTTTTCTGTGCTGAAAAATTGAGGACAACACTGTTCTTCTTTAAGAAATTAAAACAGTTACTTGGTAATTTGGATATTATAAAATCTTTGGTAGAAAGACTCAAACCAAATGGCAATACTTAATCCAAGAATATCTATCATACGGGATTACAGCTTGTGTCTTTCTTTGAGCAAGTATAAACATCAATGCTTTGGTAACAGGGTGTTTAAAAAGTAACAAATATATACATCCATACACATGCATACACATATATAAATATGTATAAATAAATTTATAAATAAATGATATATAAACAAGTTACATATTTTTATTCCCTTTTATTGGTTTCTTTGTTGGTATATCTTAAATTATTAGCAGCCCGAAGTAGTTGGTGCTTTAGAAATAGAAGATACAGAATAAGAAATATAATATACTCCTTTACTTGCTTTGGCATTAACAATTTCATAGTTATCTTTAAAGACATCTGAAAAGTAGAATCAACAAGAAAGGGTATGTTGAACATGTATTTCCCAAAATTTCTTCTCTGAGGCAGGGATACCAGGCATAGCCTCTCTTATGGAGCACTCTTTACTCTCTAATATCTAAATAATAAAGATTCTTAAAGGCCTAGTTTATATGCCATCCTACCCTCAATCCTTGCTTGGAGGTACACCTTTCCTCTCAGAACTCCTGTATCATTCAAGGCCCTGCTCTTTGTTTCAAGCCAGTGATTCTTCAAATTTTCACCCACAAAGACCTCTTCTCTCTTCTATGAATTCCATGTTTTGAGTAAGTGCAATTTCCAGGTCAACAGTATTTGTTAAGAAAATGTTAATCTATTCAATCAATGTTATCACTGCTTTTTGTTTGGACAGTTACTGTGCAATTATCCAATAGTGCCATTTTTATTTAGTATAATGAATTGCATAGTCACATGAGTCCCTGATGTGGTTTTGGCACTAATTATAAAAACAAGGGAAAATGTTATGTCAACAGTTAATGGCCTACCCCCAGCTGTTGTACTATACTTACATCCAGTCCAGGGTCATGCCTGTCCTGGACATGTTCAGATGGAATACTGAAATCACCAAAAGGGTGTCTGTGATAACATGTCACCCACTGATCGTGTCCTGGAAATTCCAAAACGCCAACAATGTCATCAACAAGCAATCAAAGCTCCAGATGAGCATGAGCTAAGCATTGTTAACAGAGCTGATATTATTTCAGCCTAAAGGAACTTGACCTTTTATTTTAGCTGCTGTGACAAGCAACTATGCAGTTTCTGCAAAGCTTTATTTAATGCTGAAAATAGCTTTGGAACCTTCAGCTTTACTTGCTAAAAACCCCTAAGGTTCTGGGGAGGCCAAGGAAGGAACAGGAATCTCAGCCTTTCTGATTCTTTTACTAAACCTCAGCTCTATTCAACTCTGCTGTACTTTCTTAGGTTCTGGTTCCAGAAAACATTGCCAATAGACAACTATTTAAGATCAGCAATGTCAAATAGTAGCTGCTAAAGGGAAAACTTTAGAGTCAACTTTAGTGTCCTGCCTTCCCAAACACACACTTGGCTGAGTTTGGAAAGAA
This sequence comes from Tolypeutes matacus, assembly GCA_026826555.1. Taxonomy (NCBI): domain Eukaryota; kingdom Metazoa; phylum Chordata; class Mammalia; order Cingulata; family Chlamyphoridae; genus Tolypeutes; species Tolypeutes matacus. Next base: position 17,111,820 of record JAKSZT010031676.1, read on the forward strand.
CACCTCTCCTCTTTAGTGTCATAGAAACAACAACAAAAAAGGGGATTCTAAGAGTTGTAATTTATTGCCATCCTACTGTGGGCCTGTTACTGAATTACACACTACATGTTCATTATCTCTATTCCTCCAATAGCTTTGCACAGTAGGTCTTATTGTCCCATCTGACATATAGGAAAAATGTAGCCAATTAATTTGTCCAAGATTCCCCATTCATGTCTGTCTAGCTTCAACATCCACACTAAGAGTTACTTGCAAATTAGATGACATCCATTTTTTTTTTTTTTGCATCAGGTGGGCTTCTTCCTGGATCATTAAATATCTGAGAGGGAAAAAATGGGAACACAGGCTTAACCCAAGACTCTGAATTCTTCCCGTTTATCTTTTCATAGATCAAGTCCATCAAATACTTCTGGGATCAATTCATTGTTGACTGTAACATTTAGATTTTTTAAAAAACGCAAAATAGATGGGATTGAGGGGGTCTTTCATATAATTTTTGGAAAACTCCCTTTGGTTTTTCCTTATGGATAGATTAGTTCAAGCATCTCTCTGTAGAGAATTATTGGTTTGAAAAGAATATTTTAGCAAAGATTATTTAGTCGCCATCACCAGGGATGAGGAGTTTTGTGCAAAGGAGTTTATCATGTAATTGAAGATCATTCATTTTAACATGGGAACTGCTAATTGTAACTATTTTGAGAAGACTATATTGAATAATACCACACACACTTTTCCACTCTCCTTTTAAAAGCATACTGAACATAATTTAAATTTTCCATGGTAATGAGGTTTTTATTTTTAAACTCAGTAGGGCATTAGACCATAATACAATGTTGCTCAACAAGTATTATTTAGATGTGTGGGTGAGTGTGTCTCTGCACTAAATGGATCTACCTGCTCAATAGTTAGTGATTCTGCTTAGTTTTTCTTCTCTCCTGGGTGTACATGATAAACATCAATTATTACATTGTGCAGTTAATCAATGTTAAATATTTTACCTGCATTCTACTATTTAATCTTTGCCCAACATTAATGTAGATACTATTATTATAGTTCCTATATAGAAAAGGCTAAAGTGAGGTCTAGGAAGGTAAATTAAGTTGTTTAAGGTCACACAGCTAGTGAGTGGCAGAAATTGGACTAAAATCTACCTAGGTTTATATGGCTGAACTACATACCCACTGTACTATACTGCCTCATTTAGGCACCTAAACATGGATCTATTGCTCCTTCAGCATGGAGTTTGTCCTGCATAATTTTCTAAAAGGCTTTTCTAATATTTTTCTACATTTATGTTTGGAAGCGGTTTGATTTCTTTCAATGATATCCCCAAAGTACACCAAGATTTGGTCATTAACTGCAGCATATCACTTTATTTTTCTTCCATATAGCTTTAAAATAGTTTTAAGTATTTTCTAATCGTTACAACACTTTCAAAATTCAAACGTGTATAAAGTAAAAATTAATGGTCTTTCCCTACCCATCTTCCTGCATAATCTCCTCCCACTGAAGTAACCAATGATGTGGTATGTATTCTTAATTTTTTTTCTTTGCATATACCTAGAAAATATATTTGCTGTATAGTTTTGCTTTTTATTTCCAAGAGTGCTGTGTTGTGATAAAATTTTTACTTAACCCATATGAATTTATATTTCTCCACGGTCAATTTTTCCTCTTTAAACATGGCACACTTCCTCTGTTCAAACACAACTTTGGCACAGGTTGTCCACAAGGTAAGGTTATGCCAACAGAAGTGAAAAGAGAATCAAGAAAATATGGTTCTTGTCCCTAAAATCTAAACAGTAGACTTGGAGGAATACTTTCAATGTGAATTTTCACCACAAGAGAAAAGATACAAATTCTTGGGCTAAGGGTTTTCGAAGAAAATCAGAAAGAAGGCCAATTTCATCCTTTTTAAAAGAACTGACTTGTTTCTAGTTTACCTTTTGTCTAGAATATAGCCCTTTGGGACCTCAACTGAGGACCAAGACTATCTACCAGTGTCCCTCTCTCCTAAAAGGGACTTGAACTCTTATTTTTGTCTTTCAAATACTATGTCACTAGAGGAAGCTTAACTAGGCTTCTCAGCCTCCTGTCAACTCTGTTCTGTTTAAGGCCACTTAGGAATTGGCATATGTCTCAAAGGGGGAAGAACAAGCAGAATGTTGAGTTTACTTCCCTACACTTTCCTTTCCTCAAGGTTCTCAGCCCCTCAAGTCTTGCAAACTTTGGTAATCCTAAACTAATTTTTGATACTCCTAAGATTGCCCAAGCTGCCCCTTTCTGCTTGTTTTCTGCTCAGCTTTTTTCACACCTCACTGCTTCTGAATTAATAAATGCCTCAAAGGAAAAGCGACAGTAGAATGCTGGCTCACCTCAATGGGTTTCCCTGCTCTCTGGCACCGTAGCCTTTGAGTCCTTGCTGCCTAATAGCGCTCTGATGTCTCCCAAGTAGGTTTGTATTTCTTTTTACATTTATCCAGCGCTTTGGGTTGTTCCACAGCAGGAGGTTTGGTTTGATGGACTGTTACAGTCAGAAGCGGAAGTGAGAATAGTGAATTAGAAGTAATGGTGTAAGGTGTTCTTTAGATAGGCCTGACACACCCCACAGAGTATTTAAGTCCCTCATTGTTTCCCAGTGAACAGCAGAATGTTCCCCCTTGCATTGCAATCAGTGTGGACATGGCACTGATAGCTGGAGGGCTAGCAGATGATGACCAAGGACCAATTACCCCGTGCCTGTCCCCCTAGAACACTTCTAGGCCTGAATCTCCTTAATTCTGCTCCCACCCCAGGGATTTGGGAGAAGAGAAGAGGTGGGGGAAACCTGCATTGACTAAATTTACTCTGAATTAATTGATTAGGATTCCATTTTCATCATCATCATCATCATCATCATCATGCAGAATGAGGACTAAAAATTGAACTTAAGTTCAGTCATAGAAAAATAAAGACAATTAGATATTTTTTGCACACCTGAGTTTGTGGCCCATGAAGATGATCCTGCTAAATGGGATCATACCATAAATATTGCTCTGTGACTTGCTTAACAACATATAATATGAATTTTCATAGACAATACATAGACATAGTATTCCCTGGAAGGTTGGGTATAATTTATTCATCCATCCTACCATTAATGGGTATCTAGGAGATTTTAGATGTTTTCTATTATAAATTACACTATGATGTTTTCATGATTTTATTTCCAAATGATACAAATCCTAGGGTGGAAATGCTGATTTAAAATGTATCCACATTTAAAATTTTCATAGTTATTGCCTGTGGTGGATTGAATTGTGCACCCAGATTGTACATGTTCTTGGTCTTGGCGTGCATGGACCCATTGAAAATAAGATCACTACAAGATGTTACCTCAGTTAAGGTGTGGCCCAACTGAATCAGGCTGAGCTTTGCTTGGATTGCTGGAGTCCTTTATGAGCAGTGTGAAAGTCAGACAGAGAGAGGCTTTGGGTAGCAGCCAGAACCCAAATGTCAATGGAAGGAAGAGAGGGGAGGAGGCCACCATGTGCATTGCCATGTGACAGAAGAGCCAAGGACCAAGGATCTCTAGTAGCCAACCTCAGAACCGCAGAGTCTTCTGGGAGAAAGCAATGTCTTGCTGAAGCCTTGGTTTTGGATATCTCCTAGCCTCAAAACCATGAGCCAATAAATTCCCATTGTTTAAGTTTACTGATTGTATGGCATTTGCTTTAGCAACTAGAAAACTAAAACACTGCCCAATTATTTTCCCCAAAATTATATCAATTTACATTCCCACCAATAGCATTAAAAAAAAAAATGTCCTTCCTTCCACACGCACAAAACTCTGATGTTTTGTTTCACTATTTTAGCTAAATGGATAGTAAATGATGCATTATTATTGTCTTCATTTTTACTTTCCTGATCACTGGTGAGGATGGGAATCTTTCTTTTTATATATTTATCATCTATTTGTAATTTCTCTTCTATAAATTAACAATTTGTTTCATTGATCCATTTTTCTACTGAGCTATCCTTTGTTAATAATATATAGATACTCTATATTGTAGGGCTATTAACCTTTTGCCTGCTATATAATACTTCTAATAGCTAATACTTATTGAGTGCATATTTTGCCAGATACCTCACTAAATGCTTTAAAAATATCTCGTTAAATCTGTAAAAACTCCATGGTGCCACTATACTTACTAGAATGGCTAAAATTTTAAAAACCAACAGTACCAAGTGCTGACAAAGTGTAAAAACTGAAACTCACACATTGCTGGTGGGAATACAAAATGGCACAACCATTTTGGAAAATAGTTTGGCAGTTTCTTATAAAGTTAAACATGCACTTATCATACTATCAGAAATTCCAGTCTTAGGTATTTGCCTAAGATAAATAAAAACATGTCCACTCAAAGATATTTACTTGAATGTTCATAGCAGATTTATTCATAATAGCTCCAAATGGAAAAATAACCCAAATGTCCATCAACTGGTGAATAGATAAACAAATTGGTGTCTTTTTGTTTTGTTTGTTTTGTTTTTGAGTATCAGTAGCCGGGGATTGAACCCAGGACCTTGTATGTGGGAAGGCGGTGCTCAATGACTGAGCCACATCAGCGTCCCTGAGTTGATTTTTTTGTTTGTTTGCTTTGCTTATTGTTTATTTTTGTTTTTTTTTCAGGAGGCACCAGGGACCAAACCTGGGGCCTCCCATGTGAGAGGCAAGTGCTCAACCACTTGAGCCACAGCCACTCCCCCAATGTTTTTTTTTTTTTTTTAAGATTTATTTTTATTAATTTATTTCTTCACCCCACCCATTGTTTGTACACACTGTCTGCTCTCTGTGTCGGTTCGTTGTGTGCTCATCTTCTTTTTAGGAGGCACCGGGAACTGAACCCAGGACCTCCCATGTGGGAGGAAGGTGTCCAATCTCTTCAGCCACCTCTGCTCCCGGCTTGTTGTGTCTTTCATTGTGTTTCCTTGTTGTGTTTCTTTGTTGCATCATCTTGTTGGATCATCTTGTTGCGTCAGCTCGCTGCGCCAGCCTGCCGCATCATTTTGTGGTCACTTCCTCTTGCTTTGTTTTCTTCCTTTTGCTAGTTTGATCAAGTTTTTTTTTTTTAATTCCTTTTTAACTCTATTATTAATGTGGTAGTTCCACTGTGTTTTTTCTTATAATGGTTACCTTCCTATTTTTAGTCATATTAAACTTATATTCTTTATTGATATAAAAATATATTATGTTCCCAACCAAAATTAGATGGTTTATATGCTTTAGTCTCACTGCCCTTACTTCTACTAAAATGAAACTCATTATTTCCTCAATTCATGAGCTCTCTATCTCACAATAAACTCCAATTTAGTTGAAGGCTACAAATAAGTTTTTCCTTATAGATCAGGGGTTCTTAACAAGGGGTCCATGAGCTTGAATTGAAATTCAAAAAAACATTATTCTTGTGGAGATGTGTTGGTGCGGGTATGATATATTTGTTAAATAATACACAGTATACTACGGACTTAGTAAGGGGTCTGGGGTTTTCTCCTGACTTGGCAAAAGGGTCTGTGGAACAAAAAAGGTCAAGAATCCCTGTTATAGATGCATCTTCTGTATCAAGGGTCCTACTTTCAGTTCTCAATCACATTACTCTAAACTATTTAGTATTGACTATAAATTTTTAATATATTGTGTTGCCATTTTAATTTATCTCGTTTTTTATGTTACTTGATATTCATTTGCCTTGAATATTTCTAGAGTAATTTCCTCAGTAATTGTGGAGTCATCTGGTGGGACCACTGTTGTGTTTGCCTATCTGGCATCATTTTTTCCTTCCTCTGTTTACACGACCCCTTTCCTGTGATGAATCCATTCCATTGATTTAAGTAAGATTGATTCTATCTCCCTTCTTCCCAGGAAAAGGCACATGACCCAAATCCTGGGTTCCTTCTGCTAGATCCATCAAGGAGAGTCCCTTTTTTCTTGAGGATGTGACACTCAAGCTATGTGGTGAGAGAGCTCAAACCAAGAGATGATGAAATGGAGCCCTGATGACATCACTAAGCCCCTAGACCCATGTCGGAAGTTAACCCATGACATGGAATTATGTTAGTTGGGTTTCTGTAAATTCCAACTAAAAGTTGGATTAATATGGGTGGTATATCTTTTTAATCACTGAATGTCCAGGGGGCTGTTTTTTTGTACTCCCTACCATTCATAAACAGGATTCTTGGATTATAATCCTTTTTTCTAATTTGTAAATATTGTTCTTCTAGCTACCAGGTATTGCAAATAAGAACTCCAACATCAGTCTAATTTTCTTTTGCAATTCCTTTTAGATGTTATAGTCCAAAGTCTTACTGTCTTGTATCCCCATAGAAAATGCCAGGATTTTGTCATTGACTTGCAAAATTTTGCTTCACTATAAACCTATCAATGTGTGTATTATGACATTTTCATTATCATGATGAACTTCTAATAACATTAACATTTAGTTTAAAAACTAATACAAACAACTGATTTGCCTCAGCAGATAATGAGAGTCTGGACAGATGAAGAGAGTAATTACTAACTGAGGAGATCGAGGTTTGCATTGAGCTGGATGAGATTTCCATCAACAGAGTGAAGGAGGTGGGGTAGTCTAGTCAGAAAGTTAAGCATGAGCAGAACAGTCAAGTCCAAACATGGAATGGTGTTTAGAAAATGGAAAGGAGGCTGCTGGAGTTGAGTGAAGAGTTGTGAGAAAGAATGTAAGAAAAATATCCTGGGAGCAGATTGCCAAAGGCCAGGAATGCCTAGCTGAGGGGTTTGGAGTTTCTTTCTTTCTGCAGAAGGAAGGCTTATTTCCTCAATTCATGAGCTCTCTATCTCACAATAAACTCCAATTTAGTTGAAGGCTACAAATAACTTTTTCCTTATAGATCAGGGGTTCTTAACAAGGGGTCCATGAGCTTGAATTGAAATTCAAAAAAACATTATTCTTGTGGAGATGTGTTGGTGCGGGTATGATATATTTGTTAAATAATACACAGTATTATTTCAGGATCCAGTCCACGATACCACATTGCATTTAGTCATCATGTCTCCTCAGTCTCCTTGAACCTGTGACAATTTCTCAGTCTCTCCTGGTTTCTGATGACCTTGGACCTTGACGGTTTTGAAGGGTACTGACCAGGTATTTTGTAGAGTGTTCTACAGTTTGGGTATGTCTGATGTTTTCCTCATGTTTAGATTGTAGTTGTAGTTTTTTGAGGCACTAACACAGAGGCGAGGGACCTTTCCATGGCATCATATCAGGGGTATCTGATATCAACATGCCTAATCCCTGGTGAGGCTAACCTTGATCATTTTGTTAAGGTGGTGTTGGCAAGGTTTCTCCACTGTAAAGTTGCTATTTTTTCCTTTCTATTCTTTGGAGGTGAGTGACTAAGCCCTTCCATTCTCAAGGGAAGGAAAATTAAGCTCCATGGCCTGGAGGGGGGAGAAATCTACATATATTATTTGGAATTCTGCAATTCCCCTCTCCCCCATTTACTTATTAGTCTTAAATAGTGTCAGTTATGTCATTGACATGAAGGCACCTTCTTTGGAAGAGGTTGGAGGCGAGTGAGACTAAGAGCCCTAGTTCCTTGGGGGTTAGAGTTGCAATAGAGGCATTTCCATAGCTTCCACCACCCTATTAGGCTTTGGAAAGTGAACTTTAAAGAACCATAGTGGATATTTCTTGGGAGGAATGTGTTTTCCACATTCACGTTGCATGATGAACATGAAAAATCTGCAGGGATAACTTAGGAATGTCTGTGAACGAAGCTGGGGTAGCTTTGGAGGATCCTGCTTTTCATTTTCCCCAGGAAACCCTCATATTGCAGTAAATTGCCCTGAGGGAGGCCTAGGATATCTACAGTATTAGCCAGTTTCACCTCAAACTCTCTTTGGCTTGTGTTGAGGATCTGAGTAATAAACATGTCAGTAAAAGACTGCTTCTGGGCAGGAACTTGCAACTAAGTGGCAGGTTGGAAGCCTGGGAAGGAATTGGTTTTATAAAGCTTCCACCATCTTGACCCATTGCACATTAAATCACATGAGTTAGTAATAACAATTTACTATTTTAATAGGCTTATTTGCACTTCCATGACTTCTAGTTTAAAAGATCAGACATGAAATTTGGCAGCCTGCAAATCTATATTAGGGTTCAAGACCCTAATATGTTCATAGCACATGCATAACAATCTCAGTTTTTCAGGATTGCAACATGAAACATGCAGTTGCATAAAACTGAAATCCAATAACCTCCATATCAAAAATTCTACCTATTCACCCAGCTCTATCTCCAGATGCTGCTTTTATATAAGCAGAAGTGTCTGATAAATGGAGTGACATTGTTAACTTGTATACTTCCATTCACGCATTATTTATTGAATATCTTCTTTGTGCTAGATACTGTGCTGGACGTTATATGTATGGTCTCATTTAGTTCTCAAAATAACTCTTTGAATTAGGTGGTGTTATCTCCATTTTATAGATGAAGAAATTGAGCCTCAGAGAGGTCAGAAATTTGTCAGTAGAGTTCTTTCTCTCTCTCTCCCGGGAACTGAGCCCACAGCCACAGGAACCAGCCTCTGGAAACCACTTTTAAATAGAAGCTTGCCTCCTTATCACTATTGTTTGGGACCAGTGATGAACATATGACCCAAGCTGAGCGAATCAGTTTCTTTCTCCAAGAACCAGTGTTGAACATATGGCTGAAGCTGAGCCAATCAGATTCTTTCTCCAAGGACCAGTGATGAACATAGGACTGATGTTGAGTCAATCAGGTTCTTTCTCTAAGGGCCAGTGATTGATGTATGACCCAACTGAGCCAATCTGCTTCTTTCTCCTAGAAATTTGACACTGGGATTCAGAGATGGCCAGTCCCTACTTCTGACTGGAACACATAGACCTGATAGCTTTGGGGAGGCAGGTTCCAATAATGTGGGAGCATGGGAGGCTGTGAAAAAGGAAGGCGAAGCTGCTGCAAAGAGAGAAACAAACATGGGAAACAAAGTTCCTAATTTCTATCCGATCTTGAGCTATAGCTGTATTCCTGGCACTAAGTTCTACAGGATAACTCCTATATCCTTATTATAAGTTGCCTTTTTTAGCATAAACTAGCTCAAGCTTGTCTCTGTTACTTGCAATTTTAAAACCTTAATTACTATACATGAGGGAGCCAGAACTTGAACCAGGTGTAATTCCAAACTATGTTTGTAGCCACTACATTATATCTCCTCTCTAAGGAAAGAATTGCTTACCTCATGGACAGTGTGTCAATTCTGGGTGAAGATATGAGGATTATGCAAATGGCCACATCATTTATTAATTTCAAGGGTAAAGAAGGTATTTTACCAGTTTATATATATCCACTCATATACAGGTTTAAAGAAGCAAAACAATAAACAGGTTTTGGTGGTGAGCTCACTGGCTCTTCAGGAATTCTGCTGCATCAGCAACCCTGCTGTCATCATCATCATATTCAGCAAGTGAAGCAGAACTGGACCATATATCCTAGAAGATCTCCATATATACCTGGTTTTAGATCATTGATGGGATTATGGCAGACACGACAGTGTTCACCAAATCGGTTTCTCTTCCCTGGGCATAGAGTTTTATTGCATTTTCCAGTTACCCCTGAAGTTAGTATGGCTGTGTGACCAAGTTCTAGCCAATGGAATATAAGCAGAAATGATTTGAGCTACTTTCAGACCTAGAAAAACACCCAAATGCCATCTCCCATGCTCTTTCCTCCAATCCAATGATCTTAGAAGCCACACATTGAAGAGGTGACACTCCCAAGATGGGAGGGGCATGGGTCTCTGAATGACTACTTGGAGCAGAACCACTCATTAAGCAGGATAATGTGTTTGAACTTTAAGTGAGAAAGAACCACATTTTGTTAAGTCATTAATATTTTGGAGTTCATGTGCTATAGCTGCTAGCATTACCTTAACAGGGATTATCTCTTTAATTCATGACTAACTAGCATACATCCCAAGGCAAGAGAAACTTCATTAATGGGTGGACCTTATCATGTGTGTTAACAGGTTGTGTTCAGAACTCCCCGTTTTAAGTCTTGACTATGTGCCCAATCTGTCTTGGAAATTGGATGACTCTGGTTGATTAGTATCCTGGGAATTTGATATGAAAGAGGCCAGTGTTTCTAGCTCTTAATTGATGCATCACATTTCCCAGCATTCTTAGCCATCATTGTGCTGTAGAAGAGAAGCTCCTCCATGCCAGGCCCCTACCACCAGTCTTTACCAGGATGAGTTTCCTTAAAGGACTCTGATTCAGAGATCAGGCCATAAGTAGTTAAGCAAAGATGACTAGATGTGGCCAGTGCCCAACACATCCTTAGATGGTGATAATGGAACAATACTGTAGCTAATTTATTAACTACATAAATCAGCACTCCAGAGAGTTTAGGCCACACAAAGGATTTGTGTTGTTGTTATTATTGTTGTTATTATTTTACATTTAACACATTAAGAATGGATGAGCTCAAAAGGAGAAGGTACAGTCTGGCAAGAAACACTCCTTCTTCTCTTTCTATTGTCTCCTTAATCTGGAGTCAGAATATACCTGATTGGTTGACCTGCACAGCATCAACTCACTGGAGAGTGCACAGCTCTTTGCTTTACTCCATTCCCATCTTTGACATCTTTGGTCTGAGCAGGAAATGCCAAACATACACTGGGATGCAGTAGCTCAAGTGGCATTGGATGGGCCAAAAGTGGGGACAAGATAGGTGGTAATATTGGTAATAGAAAGGGAAGTCCTAAGAGGTAGACAACCATATCAGACTTCAGGGAGCCAGGCACTCAGGCACAGGGAAGTAGATGGGAATCCAGTCAAGGACATAGCCTCCTCAGGTTCCTCCAGCACCGTGTACACACCACTCTTCTACCTTTTCTCTGAAAGTGCTGTGATCATTACTGTTTTCCTCTGGAGATTGCGAGTTCCCTGAGGACATGGACCACAGCTTCCATGCAAGTCAAGTTAAAAACATGTTGATTACTGGTGCAAAAGCAATTTAATGGAGGAAAAATAATTTTGTCAATAAATGGAACAATTGGACATTCCTAGGCAAAAAAAAAAAAAAACCCAAGAAACAAACAAAAAAACCTCCACCTAAACCTCATTTTGTATACAAAAATTAACTTAAAAAATGGGTCATGAATTTAAATGTAAAACTAAAAACTTTTAGGAAAAAAGCATAGAAGAATATCTTTAAGACCTAGGACTAGGTGAAGAATTCTTAGACATGATACCAAAAGCATGATCCATGATAGAAAAAAACCTGATAAATTGGAATTCATCAAAATTACAACCTTGTTCTGCAAAAGACCCTCTTAATAGAGGATGAAAACATAACCTAGAGATTGAAAGAAACTATTTGCAAACAACCTATCTAACAAAGGCCTTATATAATAGACTATATACTTTCAAAACTCAAGCGGTAAAAGAAGGCAAAACTATCCAATTACGAAATGGGCAAAAGACATGAACAGATATTTCACCAAAGAGGAGATATAGATGGCAAAAAAAGCATTAGACCATTAGGGAAGTGTAAATTAAATTACACTGAGATATCACTACAAACCTATGAGAACATCTAAAATTGAATAAAAGAATAGGGATAATACTAAATGTTAGCAAGTTTATTAGTCAGAACTGACAGGAGGTATCTGTAAAAAGTATGAGATTTTATAAAATTGTCTCACACGACTGTGGGGATGGACAAGTCCAAATTTTGCAAGGTAGGCTGCAAACCAGGGGCTCCGATGAATGTCCTCGATGAGTTCCCAGGAGACATTGACTGTCTGAAGTAGAGACAGTCTGAATGCTGAATGCTGAAATCACTTCCCTTTTTAAGACCTTCAACTGATTGGGTGAGACGTCACTCATAGCTGGTGGCAATCTCTTCAGTTGATTTTAGATGTAACCAGCCATCTATGTAATCAACTCACTGATGATTAAAGTCCATGAAATGTCCTTGTATTACAATTAGCCCAGTGCTTGCTTGACCAAACCACTGGACACCGTTACCTAGTCGAGTTGACACATTAGCCTAACCATCACAGCAAGTATTCAGAAAAATTGGATCTCCCAGACAGTGCTGGTGGGAATGTAAAATTCTAGAAAATGAGTTTGTCAATTTCTTACAAAACTAAACATACATTTACCATACAATACAGAAATCACATTCTTGGGCATTTATCCCAGAAAAATGAAAACTTATCTTCCCACAAAAAACCCGTATGTGAATATTTATAGCTGTTTTATTTATAATGGAAAAAAAAAACCTGGAAACAACCCAAATATCATTCAATGAGTGAATGGTTGAGCAAATTGTGGAACATCCATACCATGGAATACTACTCAGCATTAAAAAGGGACAACTCCTTGATACACAAGACAACTTGGATGGCCCTCAAGAGAGACAGGGGAGTTATGGGCGCCTACACCGAGGGATCATGCATTTTGGCCTCCTTGAGGAATTGATATTTAAACTGAGACTTACTTTCCTTTGCACCCCCAACACCTAACAAAGTGTCTAGCGTGTCTGTTGAGTGAACGAATGAAGGTACAAGGCACAGGGGCCAAGGTTATTGCAAGACATGCAGTAGGAATGGCAGCATTTGAGAAAAATAAAAACAAAACTACCACCATGGGCATTTTACAATTTCCTAAACTAGGGAGTATTACCACAGAGCTTAGGGCTACATGCAAGTGAGGATTCACCTGTATAAGTTAGAGAGGACCAGATGCTAAGTAGGGTGGAAAACGAGGCAAAGAGTGCAGGGATTACCATCTTTCACACTGGTTTCTGTCATACATTTAGCTCTTTTTAATATACTGGTATTATTTCAAGCAGCCTGTTTCAATCAAACACTTGCTAATATTGACACATACAAGGTTTCAAATTCTTGTTCATAAATTATTTGATTGTTACATATGTCTTATCTCTCTCTCTAGCTATATTGGAACCTCCCATGGGCAGAGGCTTATTTTTTTTTTTTTTGTTTGGTTTTGTTTTGATGTTTCTTTACACAAAGAATCTGACACAGTGCTTTGTAAAAACAGGCCTCTTTAGAGATGATTTAGTATCCCCCTGTGCTCCCACTCATTTTACAAATGATGAATCCAAGGCTCAGATCCAGGAACTGTCTTTATCGCATACTCTCTAACATAAAGTTTTCACTTGTACATTTGTTCTGAATTGTGGATTATGAATGTACTTGTGTCAGAGACTTTTACAGCTGGAAGGTATCTTCAAGGTCAAAGTCACACAAGTAATTGATGACTGAGCCAGGAAAAGTGCTGTCTTCCAGCTGCCAGTCTAGTGCATCTTCCTTGACCCAAGGTTTTCTCTGTGGGTGCTCTATAATCCCTTGTTGACTGGGTGATGTGGATCTGTTTGCAAAGGGCGACAATTGTTTCCAGCAAGTAAACCCCCTGCCCCTACTGACATCTCAAGTTCCAGTTATTTTTACTACTGACAGAAGTTTTCAGAGTGATAATTGTAGGTTTAATGGACCTGTGCTGTTCTTGCTTTTGAAACCCAGCCACGTTTCAGTCATTCCTGGGATTACTGGTGATTTAGTTTGCTGGGCTGCTCCAGCAAATACTATGAAATGGCTTTGGTTTAAACAATAGGAATTATTTGCTCATGATTAGAATCCAGGAAATGTCCATAGGAAGGCATCATCAAGGCAATGCTTTCTTCCCAAAGACCAGCTGCCAGTGATCCTTGGCTCCTCTGCCACATGGCAAAGCACATGGGGACTCTGCTGGTCTCTTCTTTCTCTTCCGAGTTTCCTTGCTTTCAGTTTCTTGCTCCCATGGCTTTTTCTCTCTGTATTCATTCCATTTATTAAGGACTCTAGTAATAGGATTAAGTCCCATCCTGAAATAGGTGGGTATGATGGTTATGTTCATGGGTCAACTTGGCCAGGTAATGGTGCCCAATTGTTTGGTCAAGCACTGGCCTAATTGTTACTGTGAGGACATTTCATGGACTTAAATCATCTGAAAGTTGTTTGCATCTATGGTCAATTACATCTACAATCAACAGAGGAGATTGCCTTCAATAATGAGAGACATCTCATCCAATCAGTTGAAGGCCTTAAAAGGAGAAGTGATGATTTCAGCAGTCAGAAGAGAGAATTTCCATCTCTACTTCAGCAAGCCAGCTTCTCCTGGGGAATTCATCGAAAACCTTCACTGGAGTTCCCCGCTTGCGGCCTGCCCTACGGAATTTGGATTCATGTACAGTCATGTGAGACGATTGTATAAAATCTCATAACATTTACAGATACCGTCTGTCGGTTTTGTTTCCCTGGGGAACCCTGACTAATACAGTGGGTCACACCTTAACTGAAGGAGTCTCATCCAAAGGGCCTGCTTAAAATGGATTTACACCCACAGGGATGGGATAGATTTAATAACATGTTTCTCTGGAGGTACATACAGTTTCAAACCCCCACAACTAGCTTCTGGGACTCTGGCCTGGCACATCCTGAAACCCATGTGTCATGCACGTCCACAGCCTCACGTCAGGTGGCATATAAGGGCTCCTTGTTGTGGAAAGAAAGACAAAAGCTCCTTAAACTTACATTTACCGACCTGCCTTGCTCCACGTGTCCCATCATGATGTTTCCCCTGGAGGTTTGTTTTCCAGGTTTAATGGTGAAAGAAAGGAGAGGCTAAATACTTACAAGATTTAGAATGTGCCAAACTTTCACTGGTACAGAGAAGCTTTTATGCAAATTGGTTTTCCATTTGCCTGGGGCTTAGAGCTCTTCCTTCCTGGATCAAACTTTCAAACAGGCACTTACAGTGAAAGATCTATTCAATTAAAACCAAAAACTAAACAGTAAAAGAGTGGGCTGTGTGTGTGATGTACAGTGAATAAACAGAAATATGTTCTTTTGCTGGGTATAATTCAAAGCAACTATGTATTGACTAATGTTTGTAAATAGTTCATTTTACCCAATTAATTAGGTGTGAACAGTTTAATTGCACAAGTTAATAGAGAAAGATACAACCCCAAATTGAAGTTATGTTTACATTTCAAATGATGTGGTGTCTTTCTTTACACTGATGTCAGGGACAAAAGAAATTATTCAAGCTGCAAATTTATATCTTCTCTTTCTGCACAAAGGAGCCTTGCTTGCTGGATCAGCTTTTTTTTTGTGTGTGGCAGAATTGAGGTAATGACAGAACAAGTAAAAGAAACCAAGGAGATGAAAGTGATCTACATAATATAGAGTCAGGATAGAGAAAAGAGAGGAAATATTAGAGTTGGGGGAAACTTTGGAGAGCTTAGAGTCAAGGAGGAGAAATAATTTGGAGCAGATACCATTAGTGAGGGATGGTGAAAGTACATGAGATGGGAAAAGAGAATTTTAAATGTGTTTGTTTTCATTTCTTCCCATTTAGTGCCTTTTGAGAGACTTCAGTGAAAAGGTACATTTCTCTTCCATTATTTTGAATGCAAGACTGAATTTCTTTGAATTTGTGACTATGCAAAGATGGAGTCACTAAACAGTTGAGATTTATATGGGTTACATACTGAATGTTAAATAGAAGGCATTTTTTCAACATTACCTATCAAGTAAACACCCAGATACTTTCATGTACACACCCATTGTTTTGCAGGATCAGCAATCTAATAAATGCTTCCTGGTATTCAGGGGGAATTGACAAGTGAGAGTGGTTTTGTTGGAGGAAGTCTGTCCCCTCTATTGGGAAAAAAAATAAAAATACCACCTCTACACAAAATTGAACCAAAGAAAGCATTGTTATATAATATAAAAGGTGTAGATAGGATCATATTCAGGAAAAAAGGTTGGACTTAGAGAACCTCAGAGACAAAAAACAAAACAAAACATGTTTATAACACACATGGACCATGTAACTTCTTTCTTACTTTTTTGATCAAAAGGAGTATAACAATTATTACATAAAATGGCTACAGTGATAGAATCTCTCTATGCCATATTTTTGGTTAGTTATGCCTCTAGAAAGTTCTTCAGTAGTGGATTTTTTTTTTTAGCACATATATGGCATATTTATTTTTTAAAACAGTTGAAAAGATAGGTAACCAAAGTATACGACATCAAAGAATCTTGTATATTAAGTTTCCAGGATCAGAAATATGGGATAGGTCAAAAGCATTCATGTGAATGACATAAATAATTTGATAGAATTATAAAATTCTAATAGTTGAATTTTAGAATCACTAGCAATTCTTGACACTAAAACACTGTCCCTTAGGGTCAACCGGCAAAATGGACTCTGATAATAATGGCTCCTCTCTATCTTGCAAGTCTGGAGTCTGGAAGAACTGTAGCTTTTTATTAAAAGTTTTGTTCAGATCTATTTTTTAAGTGCTCAGAAAAAATGATGAAGCTTCAGTTTTTGAAAGCAACTAGGAGCTTTGTAATTCAATGCCAATTAATTCTTATACAAATTTGAGCTTCAACACTATGGACACAGACGGAGTTTAAAAAAAATGGTGTCTCTTTATGCAATTACTGCAATTTCTTACATTTCAAAAAAGGTAACATTAAATTATAAAACTCTGAAATATAATTGCTTTGTACATGTAAATATACAAAACTGACAATCAGCTTTATTAAATTTTTTTACATTAAGAAAAAATGGTGTCTTTTCCAGAGAAATCTTTTCTAACTAGAAAGAAACCACCATGGAGTTTTCACAGGTTGCAGAGAGTCTCATTGACATTTTGATCTTCCCTGTTTTTTTTTTTTTCTCTTGGTTTCTGACTTAGAGATTTCCAACTTGGAAAAGAAAAGTACAGGAACTTTGATTATAGGCAAATGCAACTTATATTTTCCCTAGTTGAAAGCAGAGTTCTTTCTCACGATTATGGAACAGTCTAACTCCTTTTGGGGCATGCAAAGGAAACCATTTCTCTGAGGAGTAAATAATAGATAAAACCTATTGCTGTCCATGAGCTGCAAGCTTGAAGGAGATTATTCATAGAGAGTTCTCTGCTCTTTGAAGCACTCCGTGGTCAGCAGTGATTTTTAATCTTTGGTTGGATCAAGAACATCGTTGAGACTCATGTAAAAGTAATGGACTTAGCCTAGAAAAATGCACATACACAAAAAACTGCTTATCATGTGCAATTTTACAGGTTTGTGGACTCTCCTGGGGCCTGAGTTTAAAATGCCTGCATCTTTCTAGAAGATCATCTCTGAAACAGAGATGCCCTTGTTCCATCATGAAATTTAAAATGGCAAACCAATGAGATTCTTCTTCCTTATAATACTGCTATTATACACAAGACAGAGAGAAGAGACAGTTCTTGAGCATAAATACTGCTTGCTCAATTCTCACAAATGTTACTAAAATGAGAACCAGGTTTTTAGTGGTGTAGCAGTTGAATCAAAAGAAGACTCCTTAGCACTCTAAAGTAATTGAAGATTAAAAACACACAGTTCTTCTCTACCCCACACAAAGAGGAAGTGAGCCAAAAATCATGAAAATAACATTTGTGCATTTAAGGTTATAAGTACGTCACTGAAGCTTCAAATGCATACTTCTTTGTTCTATGGACTTAAGGGTCACTTAGGCAAACTCTAGGGTTATGGAGCCAACTATAAATCAGCAGCGGGATTAGATTTTGCCAACTGAATTTAAACACAGATGATTTTTTAAATGGAAAAATGTTAAGCCTTCATAAATTGAAACTTAGAGTCTTCCTTTTAGGATGTATTCTTTGGGTTCAGTCATGGAGTTGTGACTCTAATTTGAAGTGTATCTACTGTCTCTACCACCAGAAAATGTTTGTTATATGATTCAAATGGACTAATGTCTTTTAGCACAGGATCTGGCATGCAGAACTGGCTTAATAAATAGCCATGTTAGGAGGCTCTCCTTAAGCTGCAGGACCAATTTTTTTGCTGCTATTCTAGAGACACTGCCACCACTGCAGATTATTTTTGGTGGCCGGGCTGCCCATACAGCAGCTGTCCCACATCTGAAGCATAGAAATCACTAATTCTGATGCTTGATTTATCTTGGTGTCTTGGTGTCACAGCAGGAAGCCCACAAAATGGTACCCTGTAGCTCCTCACTCTGGATTGAGAAACAGGTTTGTCTGCTCTCCTTAAGAGCACCTGTGTGTGTTTTCACATGACTAATTTTACACTCAGTCCCTTCCAAGTAGGAGAAAACCCCGCAGGGAGTGTGTCTGGGCATTTGTTATCGTATTCACCTGTTGTTGCTCTCCTTGCTTTTTCTATCAGAGGGGCCACTGTGGGAGGGAGTTGGCAGCTATGTAGGCATGTAGGAGTCCTCATGCTTGAACATGCCAGCTGTGAAGGCCTGGGGCTCTGGCACTTATTCCCCAGCATAAGTGCTGACTTTCATGTCTACTCTGTTCTGGCAAGTCGTCGTCATTGATATCATCGATATTGTTGTAATCATCATTGATGTATTTTAAACTCCTTTAACGTGTTGTGCCCAACCTTCCTTTCTAGATTTTTCTTCCACTCCTCCTCTCCTCAGATCTTACAGTTCAGCTAAATTAAATGTCATCTATGTTCTCAAATCTTAGCTCTAGCCACAGCGTCTTTCCTGAACTCCAGGCTTGAGTATCCAACTGCCTGCTTAAGAAACTACACCTGGATGAAAAACACATGATCTCAAAATTACCATGTCCAAAACTCAGCTCCTGATTTTTCTTTGGTTTTCTGTAAAGTTCAGCTAATTTTCTGCAAAGTGAAGCATCTGTTATATTTTGTTCATCTCTTGGGCATTTGGGCTTGTTCTGCCTGAGAACTGCAGTGTGGGCCTTGCTCAGTAAGAGAAGTTTCCCCAGTTGGAGCATCATGAACTCATCTCCACTTTGTATTGGTTATCCGGAATGTGCTTTTTGTCTGGCCAAATTGGTTCATTCATTATGTTCCAGTTTTGACATCATTTCATTCATTCATTTCTCAAATACTTATTTACAATGCCTACTTTGTTCCAAGAGCTGTGTGAGAAGCTGGGGCTGTACCTGTGAACAAGGTAAGCAAGGTCCTGGTTTTCATGAAATACATATACTAGAGTAGGAAGAATTTTACAGAAAGAAAAGTAAAATCATTGCAGATCATGAAAAGTGATAAGAAGTAAGGGTAAGTATGATAGATCCACGTTTTTCTGGAGATAGAGCTAATGTTCTCTCACCTAAGTTCCATCTGTCATTTGGGGTCAACACTGAGTCAAACTTAATAAACAAACTTCCTATGCCATGCCAACTGTGTAGTGGAGTATGTCTGATTTTTATTTAGGTGGGGGGCCTTGGGAGTAAAAGAACACCTATGTAAATTGCACGCACTATTTGTGCTTTGCTTCAGGTTAGGAGAATGATAGGCTTACCATAGATTTATTCCCTGTGCTTCTGTTGCCAAAATTCCTGGCCACCTTCCTTGGGCTACCTCTGAATCCATTTAAAATGAGTCTACTTAACAGCTTTCTTAAGTTCTGGTGCAAGCTCTTGCCCATCTCTGTCCTCTAGCATGTTGTCTAAATTATTTCTTGAGTTTGTTGTATCCATTTTTCAAATGCTAAATTGTTGATCCAGGCTGCTTGCCATCCTTTCCCTGAAATAACATCCCTCTAGTAGCCTATCTGATCTAGTAAGTCTTTTCCCTCCTTTTGTCTTTCTTCACCATAGATAAATTTGGCTTGTCTTAGGGCCCCTAGGCTAGCACCAATTTTAGCTAATACTCATTTAAAATGTTTTGGCCAGTGTTGATTCTTCCACCATACATGTTGTTGCCATGTGTATTTATTGCCTGTATGCAATTTGGATATACATTTTCTATCAAAAAATGTTGAGCTGCCTAAGACAAAGTTATGTGTTATTCCTAAATATACCTTAGTTTGAGGGTGCCAAAGAGCTTTCCATAGCCATTCTTGGTGAACATCAAGGATTTCATTTGTGGGTGTATGATTCTACCATGTTACCCCTAAGTTTACATTATTCTTGCTTTGCCAAACATTTTGTAATCTATCTAATAATAAGGTAGCCATCCACTCCCATGGCTCCCTGTACTTCTCCTTCATGGCAATTTGCCCACTCAAAATCATTTAATTTATTATTATATGCAATTTGTTAAAGGCCTGCTACCACCACTAGATGCTGATTCCTATGAGGATAGGAACTGTGTTTTTCTTTTCATAACTTCATCCTCAGGGTCAAGCACAGTGCTTGAGGCAAAATAAACGTTCAACAAATATAGGGTGACTGACTGATTGACTGAAGCGTTCATATCAGGAGACAGTGGAAAGAGCAGGAGGTATTGGCCATCTCAAGAGTACACTGCAGGGAAGTGGATGAGCCTCAAGCTGTTGGGCACCTGCCTACCATATGGGAGGTCCTGGGTTCGGTTCCTGGTGCCTCCTAAAGAAGACAAGCAAGACAGCGAGCTGATGCAACTGGCTGGCATGGTGAGCTGACAACAAAATGATGCAATGGGATGACACAACGAAAGACACAAGGAGGAAACACAAAGAGAGACACAACAGTCAGGGAGTGGATATGGCTCAAGCGATTGGCCACTTCCCTCCCACATGGGAGGTCCTGGGTTCAGTTCCTGGTGCCTCCTAAAAAAGAAGATGAGCAGACAGCGAGTGCAAACAACAGGGGGTGGGGGTGGGGGTGGGGGTGGGGGTGGGCGGGGAATAAATAAAATAAATCTTAAAAAAAAAAAAGAGTACACTGTAGTTCTGCAAACTCTACAGTGATCTTTCATTAATTAAACTCTTCCTAAAATCCAATTCTTGGAAGGCCAAGCATACCCATAGGCTTCCAACAAGTAGGGTTTGTAGGGTCTCTGAGCCTAGACACCACAATCACGTCACTGTCAATTTTTTGGCTACTTTGCTCAACTTCTCTTTTCTAAAAATACTGTCCCTGTCTTCTCCCCATGTGTTTACATGGGTGCCTATCATTCCAAGACTTTGGATATCTTATTTTTGGAATTCCTCTAACGAAGCAGAAGGCAAAGAACAAATGCTTACTGACCTGACTTAGGTAAAACTGTGAAGTGGAAAAACTTCATCTTTGATGGTGCCTCCCGAGCCCACCCTGCCACCCACTTCTCTAATCTGAGTTCTTTCCCTGCTTGGGTCCTCTCCTCCACTGTCACTCCCAGATGGTCATCTTATGAGCCCTGTCTCCATCCTCTCTCCACAACCCCTACTTGAATGCCTCTACCGCAGACAGCATCTGTGCCCCTAAGCTTCTCAAGCACTAAGGTGTTGCCCATCTCGGGCAATAAGTTTGCATTTCAGTGAGGCCTCAGATGGACATAATGATTTAACCTAAATGACAGACTTTACTGGCAAGGATGCCAGGTCTCTAGGATAAAGAAAGAGAGAGGTGGGGACAGCTGGAGCCCTGCAGGAGTTAGGAGAGAATAGGGGAACAAGCACAGATGCTAAAGCCCAACACACTTGCAGTGGTGGGTCCCTTAGCATATTTGACACTCGAGCTGATAATTTTATTTGCAATAAATAGCTTTTAAATTAGTCCATTTTTATTATTTATCTTTTAATTGACTTTTTCTCCCCTACATGGAGTTAATTCTGAGAACTCCTTGTATGTTCCCAAGTTTCAGAATCATTCCAGTACACTTTGGATGCCCTCCTTGTCTCTAGCCCCTTTAGAACTACATATTCCCTCGTTAAAACAATAGATTCAGAATAAACAAGATAACATGGTCATGGAAAAGATTGAAAAAGAGAACTTGAGTCACTTCAAGCCTGTCAATCTGTGCGTTCATTTGGAATTTTTATCTGTTTAAAATGTAAAACAAAGAAATAGAGTAGCTAGAGTGATCATTTGAAAAATATGCCCAACTGAATGTGATCCAGGGGAAAGGCTCAAGTTTACAATATGTGTGGGAAGTGACTATGGTTTTCATATACATCATTAAAACTCAATGGTTGGGATGTAGTTCTGTGGCTGAGCGCCTGCTTCCCATGTACTAGGGTCCTGGGTTCAATCCCTGGTACATCCTAAAACAAACAAACAAACAAACAAAACCTCCACAGTAATTATGCAGCAATTGTTTGGAACCTCTTAGACCAACAAAAAGTACCTGGGGAGGAGCATTTTATTATTGACATTGTTTAGAATTCTCTATGCTTAGCAATAATAAAAAACAGAGGACTTTTATTCAGTTTTACTCTAGTTTTTAAATTCTCTACAAATCTTATATACCCTCCTTGCTAACACCCAGGGAAGATATCTTCCCCTGCTGCCTTGGGTGTCCACTGCAGACTCAGGGTTAACTCCACACTGTGTAATCAATAGTATGTTTTTTTTAAAAGTGAATTTCTATCATTACTGAGTGCTTACTGTGGTCTAGAGACCATGTTCAGTTCTTTGCATTCACTGATTCATTGACTCCTCGTGACAACCCTATTAGGTGGGTAATTTCATTATCTCTAGATTGCAGATGAGAAAACTGGGACTCAGAGAAATTTAAATAACTTGCCAGATGTTCCATCAATGACTAAGTTGAAGACCTGGCACTTGAACTCAGGATTGGCTGACTTTAAGCCCCAGGCATTTAACCTAGCCTCTTCAAGCATTACTTTCATCATCTATAAAACAGCGCTAATGAGCTGTATTTCACACATGCTTCTCTAAGGCCTGGTTCCTGCTTATCTCTCTGGCATCATTTCCAGATCCTCCCTGTCTCCCATCTCCTGCTCTGGCAAGACCACACTCTGCTAATGTGCCTCTATGCCTTTGATCGTGCTGTTCCTTGGCCCAGAAAACTATCCCTCACCATCTCCACTTGGCCATCTCCCACTTATACCTTAAGACTCAGCTCAGACATCATTCCCAGGAAGCATTTCCTGACCCACTGTCCTGTCTTCATCCAAGCCTGGACTAAGCAGATCCTTCTGTTGAGCATGTCATATGAAAAGGATCTGCATTTGTATATGTCTTTCTCCCCAGCCAGTCAGTACATTTCTGTAGAGATTTTGTCTTCATCTTTATGCCCCCAGCACCCAGCATCATTTGAAGAACATAGAGCAAGTTCAAGAAATATTTCAGGAGATTGGATGTGGCTCAAGCAGTTGGGTGCCCGCCTCCCACATGCAAGGTCCTGGGTTTAGTTCCTGGTGCCTCCTAAAGAAAATGAGCAGCCGCAATGAGCTGATGCTCATTGGGGAAGGGGAGAAATAAAATTTTTTTAAAAAAGAAATGTTTCAGAAAGATTTAGAAAAACAATCTCCAAGCTGGCAGGGTGCCTAAAGGCCAACTAGCTCACACGTCATCAGATGCTTGGTGCTTCTATCTCCCTTTCTGAAGATTTGTATGTTACTCCCCTTTCCTAGAGACTTACTATTTCCCAAGACAGACCAACAGACAGGTAGAACTGTGAGAAAGTGTTTTGTATATTGTTCTTCACCTTGTCTCTTTGTAACTTTTATAATTAGTCTTTTTGTAGTAATGACCATTCATCTTCAGGGCATTTTAAAGGCTTGCCAACAAATGTTATTGACCAATCCATGGGCAATATCATTTTCTATTTTAGTAAGTAGGAATTCTGTAGGATTGAGGGTCCTATCTCTTAACAACCAACTGACTACAGTCGAGATTTTAGTACCAATTGGTCAACCATCACTGAAGAAGCCATTCCTGTGCATTAACAGGTTTATTAGTTTGTGTGGATGTGAAGATCTCTGGGAGACTGTGCATGTGTGAATAGAAGGGAGAATTTCCTTTTCCCAACTCATAGTGCCACTGTTGGAGGCAGTTTTTACCTATTTTCTGGTACCTTTAACTGTTGGTGGCATGGAGTTCTCTGGGACAGAATGTCTGGGATTTCCATTAGTCCAGGTAATGAGCAAGTTACCGTGAACACTGCCTGTGGGTCTCAGCAGTAAGGAGCATCTTGATTTGATATTTGTCTTTTTGTTTTTAACCCAGCTAGGAAGAATGGCAACATTCAAGATATTGCCATCTTAGATGCCAAATGCTGATATGACCAAACAAAGCTCTCCCCAAATGGCCTTCACTGTCCAAATTGTAGGCTAAGCCAAAATTAGTTCAGCAAGTGTATGAAGGAGGCAGATCTCAGCCTCCTAGGGTCCTTCTTCATAGTGAACCAGATGTTCAGGTTGATAAATTGTGTGTGTGTGTGTGTGTATGTGAGAGAGAGAGAGAAGGAGACTCCCCCCCCCCCCCCCACGCACTCCCCTCTTTTCTTCTCTTTGTAATGTTTGCTTTGAATGTTTGCCATTAGAGCTCTGTGTATTGAACAAACTTTCCAGCCTGTGTATGCCTGTGGCTATATTTGCCCTGTTCTGTTTCATTCTGAAGGACTATTTACTTTCTGGTCCTTGGAACTACTCTTGGAAGTGGTTATGAGTCCTGGGCCTCTGAGCCACAAAAGCCTGGATTTTCTGTGCTCAGGAAATGCAGCAATTCTTATGGTGCAGAGCCAAAATCAGAGCCTCTCAGAGCTCCTGGATTCATGATTGACTTCTCTTAGAAGGCATCAATGAACTCTGGGAAAATAGCCTAAAATACTTTTTTCAAAATCAACATACTGAATTGACCACATCAATCCCAAGGCATGTTCCACCAATGTTCATATAACTTCTTTGGTCACTACCCAAGCTAGAACCCTGGCTCTGCTACTTAGTTGCTGTGATTCTTGGGAAAGTTCCTGAACCCCACCCCCTAAAAAAAGAAGCACCTAGGAGAGGGTCTGGCACATAGTAAATATTTAATAAAGTATTAATAGTGTTATTAATAATTTAAAACTTCTCCTTGACTTTGCCATTGTTCTCACAAGGAGGGAAGAGTCTGTTTCACATGAGTCCAAGAGATGGTGAACACCCAAACAGAGCTTAGTCCCTACCAAAAAGACTGCTTGATAGCAGGTGGATTAAAAAATAAAGATTGCTTAATAGATGAGAAAAGAAACCTTATGGTGCAGAAGATCCACGATGGAAGAGTATGGAATGGCAGGTAGCACTTCTCCTACAGAAACTGCAGGAAGAAACATGAAGAACTACAAGGATATAGAATAAGTGGAACCAAGTGTCGAGGAGGACCCTTAACACAAAACAAAAGAAAATAAAACCCTAGAGTAGAAACAGAAGCTAACCAACTGAATAAGCCCATCAAAATAAACAGATACCTAGACACCAGCAAAAAATTACAAGCCATATCAAGAAATAGTAATACACAGCCCAGTCTAATGAACAAACTAAAAAGCAGGAGGAGATGCAGAATGTGGAACAACTAATCAAGGATATCCAAACAAATATCATGAATCAACTTAATGAAGTGAAGGAAGAGATAAAGGATATTAAGAAGACCCTGGGGGGAACATACAGAAGAAATCATAAACATACATTAAAAAAATAACAGATCTGATGGTGATGAAAGGTACAGTGCAAGAAA
>JAKSZT010031676.1:17137310-17159832 GCA_026826555.1 Tolypeutes matacus
TTGAAGCATATAACAGCAGATTTGAACAGGCAGAAGAAAGAATTAGTGACATTGAAGATAGAACATCTGAGCTCACATAGATAGTAGAACAGATAGATTAAAAAAAAAAATAGAAAAACTTCAACAGGGCCTCAGGGAATTGAATGACAACACGAAACACACATACACATTATAGGCATTCTAGGGGGAGAAAAGAAGGGAAAGGGGGCCAGAAGGAGTGTTGGAGGAAATAATGACTGAAAATTTCCCAACTCTTATGAGGGAATTGTATGGACATGTCCAGGATGCACAGCACATTCCAAACAGCTTAAATCCTAACAGGCCTACACCAAGACACAAACTTATCAGATTGTCAAACGCCCAAGACAAAGAGAGAATTCTGAAAGCAGCAAGAGAAAAGAGATCCATCACAATAAGGGACACTCAATAAAATTAAGTGCTGATTTCTCATCTGAAACCATGGAGGCAATAAGGCAGTGACATGACACAGTTAAGCTGCTCAAAGAAAAAAACTGCCAGGCAAGAATTCTGTATCCAGCAAAGCTGGCATTAAAAAATGAGGGAGAGTTAAAAATATTCACAGATAAGCAGAAATTGAGAGAGTTTGTCAATAAGAGTCCTGCCCTTCAAGAAATGCTAAAGGGAGTTCTGTAGGTTGAAAGGAAAAAACATGAGAGAGTGGGTTGGAATAGAGTATAGAAAGGAACATTATTAGTAAGAGTAACTGAAAGGATATAAAGAGAAATAAAAACAAAATATGACATATAAAAACCTAAAGAAAAAATAGCTAATGTATGTATTGCCTTGACAGTAATAACACTGAATGTTAATAGATTAAACTCTCCAATCAAAACATAGGTTGGTAGAATGGATAAGGAAAGATGACCCTTCTATATGCTGTGTACAAGAAACTCACCTTAGACTCAGGGACACAAGGAGTTTACAAAGAATGGTTGGAAAATGATTTTACATGCAAACAATAACCAAAAAAAAAAAAAGGACAGGAGTAGCTATATTAAGTTTTAAGTATAAAACTATTGCAAGAGATAAAGAAAGACATTATATATTAATAAAAGGGGTAATCTATCAAGAAGAAAGAACAAAAAAAAAAAAAAAGAAGAAAGAACAATCATAAATATTTATGCACCTAACCATGGTGCTCCAAAATACATGAGATAAACAATAGCAAAACTAAGGGGAGAAATAGATGCTTCTACAATCTTAGTAGGGTACTTTAATACACGATTATCACCATCAGACAGCGTATCTTGACAGAGGGTTAATAAACAAACAGAGACCTTGAATCTAGACCTAATAGACATATACAGAACATTACACCCAAGTACAGCAGGATATACATTCTGCTGAAATTGATAATTAAAAAACACTAGAAAAATTTAACAAAACCAAAAGCTGGTTCTTTGAGGAGATTAATAAAATTGACAAACCCTTAGCTAGACTAACAAAGAAAAAGAGGTAAGATGCAAATAAATAAAATAAAAAATGAGAGATCATTTTTTAATTGATCCCACAGAAATAAAGAATATCAGGAGCAGATACTCTGAAAAATTGTATGTCAATAAGATGGATAACTTAGATGAAATGGACAAATTTCTAGAAATGCAAAAACAACCTGTACTGACAAAAGAAGAAATAGAAGAACTCAACAGGCCAATCACAAGTAGTGAGATTGATTAGTCATCAAAAACTTCCCAACCAAGAAAAGCCGAGGACCAGATGGCTTCAAGGGAGAAGTCTACCAATCATTCTGGAAAGAAGTAACACCAATCTTGATTAAACTCTTCTGAAAAATAAAAGTGGAGGGAGCATTACCTAACTCATTCTATGATGCCAGTATCACTTAATACCAAAACCACATAAAGATGCAACAGGGAAAGAAAACCAATTTCTCTAATGAACTTAGATGCTAAAATCCTCAAAAAAATACTTGCTCATCATATTCAACAACACATAAAACGAGTTATATCTTATGATCAAGTGGGTTTTATCCTTGATCATGAACCATAAGGATGGTTCAACATAAGAAAACCAATCAATGGGAAGCAGCTGTGGCTCAATTGGTTGGGCTCCTGTTTACCATATGGGGGGCCTCGGTTTGATTCCCGGGGCCTCCTGATGAAGGCAAGCTGGCCCGCGTCAGCGCAGTGAGCTGGTGCAGCAAGATGACGCAACAGAAGGAGACAAGCAGACACAGAAAAAACGCAAAGCAAATGGACACAACGAGCACGAGCAGCAAGGGGAGGATAAATAAATAAATAAATTAATTAATTAATTAATAAAAAAAAAAGAAAACCAATCAATGCAACACACCACATTAACAAGTCAAAAGAAAAAAATCACACGATCATCTCTATTGATGCAGAAAAATAATTTGACAAGATTCAGCATTCTTCCTTGATAAAAACACTTCAGAAGATAGGAATACAAGGAAACTTCCTCAACATGATAATGGGTATATATGAAAAGCCCACAGCTAATACCATACTCAATTGTGAAATGCTAATGGCTTTCCCCTAAGATCTGGAGTAAGACAAGGGTGCCCACTATCACCGCTTTTATTTAATATTGTATTAGAAGTACTTGCATGAGCACTTAGGCAAGAAAAAGAAATAAAAGGAATCCAAATTGGAAAGGAAAAGTAAAAATTTCACTATTTGCAGATGGCATGATCCTATACATAGAAAGCCCTGAAAAATCTACAACAAAACTTCTGGAGCTGATAAATGAGTTCAGTATGTCTAAGATCAACATCCAAAAATCAGTAGCATTTCTGTACACTAATAATGAGCGATCTGAGAAGGAAACCAAGAAAAAAATTCTATTTATAATAGCAACTAAAAGAATCAAATATCTAGGAATAAACTTAACTAAGGATATAAAGGATGTGTACACAAAACTACACAACATTGTTAAAAGAAACCAATGAAGACCTAAATAAATGGAAGAATATTCCATGTCCATGGATTGGAAGACTAAATATCATTAAGATGCCTATCCTGCCCAAAATGATTTACAGATTTAACACAATCGCCATAAAAATTACAATAGCATTTTTTACTGAACTGGGAAAGCCAATTATGAAATTTATTTGGAAGGGAAAGAGGCCCCAAATAGCTAAAAACATATTTAAAAAGAAAAACACAATTAGATCCAATAAGGGATCCAATAAGGTCTAATATCCAGCTTATATAAAGCATACTACAAAGCTACAGTGGTCAAAAACTTCATGGTATTGACACAAGGATAGACACAGTTGACCAATGGAACTTAACTGAGTGTTCTGATATAGACTCGCACATATATGGCCACCTGATATTTGACAAGCCTTCTCTGTCAAGAGATAGAATGGCCTCTTCAACAAATAGTGCTGGGAGAACTGGATATCAATATCCAAAAGAATGAGAGAGGTTCACCATCTCACACCCTATTCAAAAATTAACTCAAAATGAATCAAAGATATAAATATAAGAACCAAGACAATAAAGCTCCTAGAAGTTAATATACGGAAGCATCTACAAGATCTTGTAGTAGGAAATGGTTTCATAAACTTTACACCCAAAGTGCAAGCAATGAAAGAAAAAATAGATAAATGGGACCTCCTCAAAATTGAAAACTTTGTTCTTCAAAGGAGTTTGTCAAGAAAGTGAAAAGGCAGTCTGCTCAATGGGAGAGAATATTTGGGAACCACTTATCCAATAAGGGTCTAATATCCAGGATATATAAAGAAACCCTACATCTCAAAAATAAAAAGACAAACAACCCACTTAAAAATGGGTGAGAGATTTGAATAGATACTTTTCCAAAGAAAAAATACAAATGGCTAAAAAAGCACATGAAAAAAGCACATATACTATGTCTATACCAAGAAGAATTGAAAGCATGGAACACAAACGGATATATGCACACCAATGTCCATAGTGACATTATTCACTGTTGCCAAAAGTTGGAAGCAATCTGGGTGTCCATCAACAGATGAATGGTTAAGTACAATGTGGTATATACATATAGTGACATATTACTCAGCTGTAAGAAGGAATGACGTTTTGATATATGCGACAACATGGAAGAATCTGTAAGACCTTATGTTTCGTGAAGTAAGCCAGTCACTAAAGGACAAATATTGCATGACCTCACTGATATGACCTTAGCAGACTGCGTAGACTCACAGAGACAGAGTCTGGAAGATAGGTTACTAGAGAGTGGTGAGCCAGTGCTCAATCTGGACAGAACCTATGATAAGGATGGAAGGGGGGTGGTTTGGCAGTGGATGGGGGTGATGTGAGTGGAGTCGATGGTGCTGGAGTGTGAGGGTGAGCAGCGTTGGGGGGAGTAGGCTGGACTGGCCCTGGGGGTGGGGGGCTAGAGGAATGAACAGGTGAACTCAGGGGAGGTGAAATCTGTGGTTGAAACTACAATTGTGGGAATGTTCTTTTGGCAAACGTGGCAGGGGAGGGTCACTGGCGCAGGATGTCAGTGGTGGGGGGATGTGTGGGAAAGGGTGCACCTTGGCATGCCTCTATGGAATATGAATGTGTTCATCTTGTTATATGGTGTTATCTCAGTGGGTGGAAACCCACACAATATCCAACAAAATACTGATCTCCCATCCTGAGGAGTCCTGCTACATTCTC
Source organism: Tolypeutes matacus (assembly GCA_026826555.1). NCBI lineage: Eukaryota > Metazoa > Chordata > Mammalia > Cingulata > Chlamyphoridae > Tolypeutes > Tolypeutes matacus. Next base: position 17,141,963 of record JAKSZT010031676.1, read on the forward strand.
AAATAGAGGGGTAGCAAGAATCTCTTGAGTGTGTAGGCAGTGCCTAGTGAAAAACAACAAACAAACAAAAAACCCAAACTTCTCCTTAGTTGTTTTCCTCTTTCTTTCTGATATTCCTTTACCATCTTTACCATAGTGGTGCTGTTAAAATACAAAAGCTGATTCACCATACTGTGAAATGATATTGATGATATAATTTGGACATGCCCCATCACTATTAGACAAGATCAGCATATAGCATATTGCTGGCAATCCTATCTTTATAGTGCCATATAGAGTAAATGCAAACTCACACACAGTATGAAAGTTAATATTTTTAACATTCTGCTTTCTTACTTTTTGTTTCAAAAGATTTGTGTTATACATAGAGGCCTGCATTACATTTAGAGATCAATAATATCGACTCCCAAGTTTAGAATTCAGACAGGATTATGTAAAGTTATTTCACCTCACTAAGTCTCAGCTTCCTCAACTTTAAAATGGAGAGAATATGAGTTTCTACCCATAGAGCTGTGATGAAGATTTTATAATATAAAGCAAGTAAAGTATCTACCAAGTATCTGGTATATATTATGTATTCAGTGAGTGTTAGTTGTAATAATTATATGTATTTATTTAAGGATTTATTTATTTATTTCTCCCCACCCCCTTGTTGTTTGTACGTGCTGTGTCTGTTTGTCTTCCTTCTTTCTTTAGGAGGCACAGGGAACCAAACCCAAGACCACCAATATGGAAGGGAGGTGCCTTATTGCTTGAGTCACCTCCGTTCTCTGCTTTGTTGTGTCTCTCATTGTGTTTTTCTTCTTGTGTCTCTTGTTGCGTCAACTTGCCGTGCTTGCCTGTCACGTCAGCTCACTGTCTTGCTCATCCTCTTTAGGAGGCAACAGGAACCTTCACTCCCTGCTTTGTTGTGTCTCTCATTATGATTTTTCTTTCTTGTGTCTCTTGTTGCGTCAGCTTGCCATGCCTGCCCATCGCGCCAGCTCCCTGTCTTCTTTAGGAGGCACCAGGAACCGAACCAGGGACCTCCCATGTGGTAGGCAGGGGCCCAATTTCTTGAGACACTTCCGCTTCCCTGTAATAATTATTAACGCAATTTTTGCTTTAATCAGTTGATCCAACTTACTTTTTCCTTTTCCTAAGACTAGTCCATGACCTTATAATTTTGCAATCATTTGACTAGTGATGCATGAGAAAAAAAATCCTGAATCTTTCTGGGCCTTACTTGTGTATTTATTTGTTTATTGTTAATAAGTTTTGAAACTTTGTTAATTACTTCATTAGTAAGTTAGAAACTTTGTGGCTCACCCCTTCAGGCTTCCATATGAATCCTTTGTAGGAAAACTACAATTTTACTCTTCACTCTTCCCTGCACTAAGGGCTCATTTAATTTAATCCACTCATTTTCGTTTCAATAGATATTTTTAAAGCACAACTCAGGATTAGCTCTGCTGGTCCTTCCTTATATGGCAGGGCTTGTATCTTAGGTGTCTTTGTAGCCCCAGCTTCATTGGTGCTTGGTACACAGACCGTGTCTTGAATTGCTGCATGACAAAATGAGCCCGTGCAAAGCCAACAGATATTCCTAGACAAGGAAGGAAATAAAATGGAAGTGAGGATACTGAGTAAATTGGCAAATCATGGCTATTTCCCCCAGACATTTGTTCCTTGCCAGTCATTGTTGGGCTATACCTTCTTAATAAGGATTAATCCTGTTTTGTTTTTGGTGGAAGGGAAAAACATTCTTATGATATGTCAATTTTTTTCCCCTCTAAATTCTAAAAGGGTTGGATTCCAAGTTGGCCATCTAAGTGCCTGCAAGTGCCAACAGACAGTCCGTCTTCCAGGTCAATCACTGCCTTTAATCCAGAACGCAAGTTGATTAACTCATGGATACACGTGAGAACATGCCTGACACCACAGAAGTAAAGCAACTCACTCTGCAGAAAAGGCAGACTTTAGGGTCAGTCCTGGAGACTGTGAAGTTTTGTACAGGTTCCCATCCTCTCTGTGGAGCCCTCACAGGACGCAGAAGCAATGATGATGCTTGTCCTTCCAGGAACTAACAACTTGCTCAGAGAAGACACTCATGTCTTGAGGTTACTGTAAGAATCAAAAAACACTCTTGTTGACCATTTGTACTGGCCAGGATTCCAAAAACTTTGGATGCCCAGTAGAGTTGAATGATAGTAAAGGATATAACGTGAAGATGTGAAGCATGCTGAAAAACAAATCCCAGGGACCTCGCAGCCCAGACACTCCTGACAAGCATGGATTTTCTCTTATTCCCTTGGACAAAACTATGGACAGAGGCAGATTAACCAGAAAGCGAATGACGTCAAGCCTCAGGGTTCCTCGTTCCATGGACTCCTTCCAAGACCCTGGTTCTACTTTTTGATTTGTAATTTTGTGTTCATTTTATTCAAGAGGGACCACCCCAGATTGTATAATCATCAGGCTCCACAAAACAAATTGGTCTCAGCTCTGGACAGGTGTTTTTCTGCATAGAAAAGCAACATTGAGCTTAAGGGATGTTGGTTCAACCTCTCTGGATGAGCCAGGAGCTAATGGTTTGATTTGAAGGTTGCCTCCCTTCCTTGTCACCTTTGCCCTAACCCTCTTTGATGCTTCTGATGCTGATTTCAGCCACCATCAGCCCATGCCCTTAGAGGTGGAGATGAACCCCAGGCCAGAGGGCTCTCTCCCACACTGAAGACTAGCTCATGGATGAATTTCCTGCAATTTCCTAAGTAAAGGAGCTTCCTGATGTTCTCCGTGTTAGCACCCAGTACCCCAAAGTCATCCCAGACATATAGGAAAAGAACCATGGAGATAGAGAAGAGTTCTGTATATACCACTCACCCTGCCGGCATTCCTTTCCACTTATATCAAACGGTTACCATTCTTCCTTTAAGAACCAGCTCTTGAGAAACAGATATGGCTCAAGTGCTTAGGGTCCTGTCTACCATATAGGTCCAGGGCTCGATCCCCAGGGCCTCCTGGTGAAAGGCAAGCTGGCTTGCTCAGTGAGCTGGCCTGAGCCAAGAGCTGGCCTACGCGTAGTGCTGGCCCATGTGGAGAGCTGGCCTGCACAGGAGTGCTGGCTTGCACAGAGAGTTGGTGCAGCAAGATGACACAACAAAAAGAGGCACAGAGGGGAGACAATAAGAGACACAGCAGATCAGGGAGCCGAGGTGGTACAAGAGATTGAGAGGCTCTCTCCCACTCTGGAAGGTCCCAGGATCGGTTCCCGTGCTGCTTAAAGAGAAGACAAGCAGACACAGAAGAACACACAGAAAGCAGACAGCAAGCACAAAACAACAGGGGTGTGTGTGTGTGTGTGTAAATAAATAAATAAAATCTTAAAAAAAAAAAAAAAGAACAGCTCGTGCACCTTAGAGGGAAGGAATTACCTTTTGTTCATCTTTGTATCACCAGTTCCTGCCGTTTTTATAGGCACTCAGTAAAGCTTGACTGAATAAATGAATGAACAAAAGCATCAACCAAAGGTATGTGAGAGATGAGATATTAGGAAAAGAGAATAAACTGGATATGAGTAGAGAAGAAAAGAAGAGGGGAAGAGCTAGGCTATATAAATAAGATTTTGAGCCATGTTAAATATCTAAACCCACTGTTAAACAGATGTGATTTCTCCTTTTGACTTAGAAGAAATCACAGAGATTTCCCATGGATCTTGATTAGAAAAGGTACCGGGAGCCATCTAGGGACACAGCCAAACTGTGTCCTTTAGCTAACCTTGTAACTTTTTATCATCACAGAGGTCTTTTGTGTAGGAAAAAGAAAAACTTTGCAAATATGGAAAAGTCAATATTGATCTAAAGATAGGTTTATATGTTTCCTTGAAGCCAGAAATTCATCTAATCACTTCTAACCAATAGTTAAGTGTAAGGCTTTGAAAGTTAGTTCCCAATAACTTGCTTAAATATAACTATAACTCAGCTAACAAACAGCAACAGAAAAGACTGGGCTTTCATTTCTTTTTTTATCTCTTTATCCTCCTGTGACAAAGGGAAAGCAGGTAAGATTATTATCTCCATTTTTTATGCAATAAGAACTTTCCATTAAATTGGTGCACAAATATGATCACATCTCTTTTATTTTTACTAGTTTAATTAATTACTAATTTTAATTAATACTTTGAGCAGCAACCTGCCTTATTAGCTAGAAGTCCCATTTTCCCATTTGGTCTTAGATTCACAGAGACATATGCACTACAAAAGGGGTGTGTCATTCTAACTTCCATAACTAAGAGAAATGGAACTGGAATCTGATCTAATCTCAACACTAGAAGAAAAGAAAAAGGAATGACGAAAACTCGAATAATCTCATTATAATCATAAAAGAAGGGAGGCGGATGTGGCTCAAATGGTTGGGTGTCTGTCTCCCATATGGAGGGAACTGGCTTCGATCCCTGGGACTTCCTGGTAAAATAAAGAAAAATATAGAAGGCGCACAGGCTGTCAGACCCCACAAGCAGGTGAGTCCCCAGGCCCCGCCAAGCCACGCAGCAAGATGATGATGTAACAGGAGAGTGACACAAAAGGACAGCCAAGACGAGATGTGCCAAAAAAGCAGGAACTAAGGTGGCAGAATGCCTCTCTCCCACATTGGAGGTTCCCAAGATCGAATCCTGGTAAAGACAGGAGGAGAAGAATGAGAAGAAAGGGCAGGAAACAGACACAGAGAATTGCCCAGCGAATGGACACAAAAAAAACAGCAAAAATGGGGGTTAAAAATACACAAAAGTAAAATAAATAAATAAATCTAAAGAGAAAGAAAAGAAAATTGAAAAAAGAAAGTAATTTAAATAGAAAACAAACTAGTATATAAAAAAAATAAACCCCAACATATTTGTAATAACAACAAATGTGAATGGATTAATTTTTGTAAAGGACTCTCAGTTTGGTTTAAAAAGAGATCCAAGTATATACCAATCAAAGACACTCTTAAAACAAGCAAACAAGCAGAAACCAGAACAATTTAAAAGCTAATAATGTTAAGAAGCATAACAGCAAATACTAAACAAATGAAAACGGGTGTAGCAGTATTAATATCAGACAAAACATATTTCAAAGAAAGGCATTAAAGAGAACAAAGAAAGATGCTTCAGATTCATTAAAGGTACAGGTCACCAAAAGATGTAACAGGCATCAAACTTACATACTAAGATCATAGCTTCAAAATATCTAAAGAAAAAATGACTGAAATAAGGAAGGCATTAACAAATTCACAAATATAAAAATGAATTTAACATGTTTATCTTGAAAATAGCCAAATCAATTAGTCACAAAACAAGGAAGAGCAAAAAGGATCTGAATAACACTATTAGCAATTTTAAACATTTGTATAAACAGAGTGAGACAGTCGGAGACAGAGAAAAAACTCGGTATCTAACAAAAGAGAATGTGCATTCCTTTCAAATACATATGGATCATTTATAAACATAGCTTATGCATTTTGTCACAATTCAACAAATTCCCAAAATAGAAATCATACAAACCACACTCTCTGATAACAATATAAAAGTATTTATTTTTATTAGCAACAAAAGGATAGTGCTCTTGCAGGGATGGGGGGAGGGGGCGGGAAGAAGGGAGGACTCATTCCACCCATTCAAACTAAAATAGAATTAAACTACAAACTATTTATAAAGGAATAATACATATTGCACTACAGATCAAAGTCTGTGGGATGTTGCCAAGACATAAATAAAAAGAAAAATTATGGCTTTAAATATATTGTATCAGAAAAAACATTCTAGGTCAGTTGTCAGCAAATATTTTCTGTAAAGGGTAAGAGTGTAAGTATTTTGGTCTTGCAGGCCATGTGGTCCCTTTTGCAACTACTCAACTGTGCTGTTCAAAAGCAGCCACAGGCAAGATGTAAACAAATGGGTGTGGCTGAAGTCCAATAAAACTTTATTTATCATAACACTGATGGGCTGGCATTGGCCAAGGGCTATAGCTGGTCTATTGCTGGTGTAGGCTATGCTGAGGTAGCAAACAGCCTCTACATCTTAGTGGCTTATAAATCAAAGATTTATTTTTCACTCACCCTCTAGGCTCTGCCCATGGTAGCTGTCCTTACCCTGGGAGCCAGTCTGATGGAGCTGGAACCACCAGATCTTTGCCAGAGACTGTGGCATGACAACACACAAATGGGCTCATAAGTTTCTGCTAGGAAGTGGCACAATGTCACTTCTGCTTGCATATTATGGACAAAAACAAATTCTATCACCAAGACTATCTTTAAGGAGACAAGGACACATAAGCCTCCCAACAAAGAGAATAAGATACTAGTGAGCAGTGATATAATGTGCCCTGTTTGTGTTAGAACAGTTCTGTCGTGGAGAGTCGAACGTCATCCCATTCCAAGGGAGAATCCCAAGTGTGCACTACACCTACTCCCCTACAAGAAGCTACCCCTGTGAGTCCAAAGTGGTTTTCTGCTAGCTTCTTTGCTGAAGACTAGGATGATCTCTGGCAGAACATTCTGATACCTAGAGAAGGGGAATGGAAGTGCAGGAAATGTTGGAGTAAAATGGCTATGGTAGACATAGGGCTAGAACAGGAAGCCATTGACCTCTGATAATTAACACATTCTTTTTAGTTTTTTTCAAGATTTATTTATTTCTCCACCCCCCCACACACACTCCCACCGTGACTTTGCACTCTTTGTCTGCTCTCTGTGTTTTCTTCTGGGTCTGCTTGTCTTCTCTTTAGGCAGCACCAGGAACTGATCCTGAGACCTTCTGGAGTGGGAGAGAGGTGCTCAATCTCTTGCGCCACCTCAGCTCCCTGGTCTGCTGTGTCTCTTATTATCTCTCCTCTTTGTCTCTTTTTGTTGCATCATCTTGCTGCACCAGCTTTCTGTGTAAGCCAGCATGTCACGCAGGCCAGCTCTCCTGCACAGACCAGCACTCTGCTCAGGCTAGCTCACCATGCAGCCCAGCTTGCCTTTCACCAGGAGGCCCCAGGAATCAAACCCTGGACCTCATATATGGTAGACAGGAGACCAATCACTTGAGCCATATCCATTTCCCTTAACACAGTCTTTAATGAGTATTTATGACTCAGCTAGTATTCTAACTGCTTTACAGGTATTACTTAACCCTCCTGTATTAGTCAGCCAAAGGGGTGCTAATGTGAAATATCAAAAATGGGTTGGTCTTTATAAAGGGTATTTATTTGGGGTAGAAGTCCACAGATACCAGGCCATAAAGCATTAAGTTTCTTCTCTCACCAAAGTCCATTGCCACGTGTTGGAGCAAGACAGCTGCTGACTTTTGCCAGGGTTCAGGCTTCTTGGGTTCCTCTCTTCCTGGGGCTGCATTTCTCTCCGGGCTTAGCTCTTCTGGTTCCTCCACAAGGTCAGCTGTAGACTATCAGGTGAATGGCTCACTTCTCTTCTCCTGGGGCCTTCTCTCCAACATCAGAACTCAAACATCAAAACTGCTTCTCAAAAACCTGCTTCAACTCTGTTCTTGCCTTGCCTTTTATATTCAATTCCCCCACCCACCAAGGGGTGGGGCTCAATGCCCTACTGACATGGCCCAGTCAATGCCCTAATCATAACTTAATCATGCCCAGATTAACAGATCAGTTTACAAGCATGATCCAATTATATTTTTGGAATTCATAATTACATCAAACTGCCCAACTGCAACACCTCCTAACAACCCTATGCTGTTATTCCCTCCTCCCATTTTAAAGTTGAGATACATGAGCCTTAGAACTGCTAAGTAACTTGCTGAAGGCCCAGAGCCAGGAAGTGGGAGAAAGAGTTCAAACCAGCCGATATGTGCACGCTCTGCCAGAATGACTTCTTCCTCTTGGATCCCATGGGCACTTGACTCATGTCCTTATTTCATCATGCTGCTGTGGGAAGGTGTTCACATATTCTGCTTAGGCTTCTAGATTCCCCAGGTGGCACAGACCAGGTGTCTTGCCAGTGTGTTGAATGAAGGAAGGAATAAAGAATGAATGAAAGTGCTGCTGTGATTGGTGGATCATCGTATGGAGCCATGTTAGAGGGTACCTGTAGCTTAATCCCTTGCCTGTGAGTTTGCACCTGCCTTCGGGTGAATCTCTTCCTCTCTGTCTTGAGACTTTTTCCTTGGTATGAGTGAACCTTTCTCATCCTCCCAGGATGCTTCATGTACTCAGCCGTGAAGTGCTGGTATGTATAAACACTGTAATTGCTGTGATTCAATCCAAGGTATGCCCCACGGAAGCAGTGATCCAGCATTCCCATGACTTTCTGACTTCGAGGCCCCTTCTGGGTGTCCAGATCATTTTGAAATACATTGGAATGCACTTAAGATGATAAAAACACTGAAATAGGTACACATAGTCCTTTGCTATCTGTCTTCCAGTTTTTTTTTTTGTTTAAAAATTTTCCTTGTGATGCTTGAAAGGACAAATGACTGACACAACTGGCAGCCATATGTGTGAGCAAGAGCTCTCTGGCCTGGAAGAGAGGTCCTGGTTCTGATCCTGCCTGGCTGTGACATGAAAAGTTGTGGAATTGGCCTGAATGACGTCTAAAGTCTCTTCTGGTTCCAACATTTCTTTTGTTCAACAAGCACTGGACAAGACTTTCTATGTGTGGAACTCTGTGTTGGAAACTGTGGACAACACAGGGGGTCATGGTCTAGGTCTTCATGGGGCTGAGAGCCTGAAGGGTGGACCAGAGCTACAGTGGAGACCCTGAGGCTGGATGGGCCCTTGCACAGCCGGGGAGTAGCAAATAGTCCAGTGGGGCATGAGATGAAGGGCAAGAAATGAAGCCAGAAAGACAGAAAGGGGCTTCTGTTCTCTGCTAAGGGATTTGTACTCCATTCTGTTTTCCACTGTTTCCCCAACTTCGCTCCTTTTTGCACCATCATCATCATTTTAGCCTTCTTGTGATGTGGTTCAGAATGGGGGTGCTGGGGCTGGCAGGTTGGATTTGTACTCCAGCCCTGCCACTTAATGGCAATCTAATCTTGGACAAATTACCCGATCTCTGGGCCTTAGTTTCCTCTTTGCAGGATGGAGGTCGTACCTCCTAGGATCAAGGACTCAATCTGTGCCACGTCAAATGCTCACGATGGTGCCTGGGCAAGAAGTCAAAAATTGTTGGCTCTTATTCTAATATCACTGGAAGAGACATTTTGATGTAAGACTGAAAAAAAGCCTAATGCTGCACATGGAAATTTAGGGTGTAAGAATCCATACTAATAATCCAGATCATCTGTATAATCTATACTCCTGAACTATAGAGCAATGGTTTGGTTAGTAACATTTTATTTTATTTTATTTTTTAATATATTTTTAATTTATTTTTAAAAGATACTTAGATTACATAAAATGCTACATAAAGAAAAATAAGGGATTCCCATATGCCCCACTCCCCACACCTCCCACTTTTCCCCACATTAACAACTTTTTTCATTAGCGTGGTGCATTCATTGCAATTGATGAATACATTTTGGAGCATTGCAACTAAGCATGGATTATACTTTACATTGTAGTTTACACTCTCTCCCACTTAAGTCTTGTAGGTTATGGCAGGATATACAATGGCCTGTATCAGCCATTGTAATGTCATTCAGGACAATTCCAAGTCCTGGTTGGTTATTAACATTTTTAAATGTTATTGGGTGTGGCTGGAAAATGCATCTGTATTTCAAGTCATGTTTGTAAAGGGAATAACCATAGAATTAACTACTTTCTTATTCTCCCTAAGAAATAATGTATGAGATGTTTGAGAAATCACTAGTATGATTTCTATTACACGTTAAAATAAACCTATAACCATTAAAATTAAAATTGTTCAACCCTCTACTTCCTAAGACCACCTTATTCATGTAGAAAATCCTTGTGGTAGACAATGAAGAGCTAGTGAAAAAAATGAAGGGTTTTTTGTTTTGTTTTGTTTTTTATTCACACATACCACTCTGTTATTAACACCTTGCATTGGTGTGGTACATTTGTTACAATTGATCAAAGCATGTTTTCATAATTGCACCATAAACTATAGTCCGTGGTTTAATTTAGGGTTTACTATATGTGTTGTGCAGTTCCATGGATTTTTAAAATTTTTAAGTTCTAGTACCATATACACAACTTTCCCCCTTTTAACCACATTCAAATATATAATTCAGTGCTGCTAATTATATTCACAATGTTGTGCTACCATCACCCCATCCATTACCAAAGAAGATATACAAATGGCCAATAAGCACATGAAAAGATACTCAACATCATTAGTCATTAGGGAAATGCAAATCAAAACCACAATGAGATACCACTTCATACCCACTAGGATGGCCATATTAAAAACAAAACAAAACATGATAATAACAAATGTTGGCAAAGACATGGGGATATTGGAATCCTCATACGTTGCTGGTGGGAATGTAAATTGGTGCAGTTGTTTTGGAGAATAGTTTGTTCATTCCTCAAAAAGTTAAACAGAGTATTGCAACATGTCCCAGCGACTCCGCTCCTAGGTATATTTCCAAGAGAATTGAAAATGTGTGTTCAGACAAAAACTTGCACACAAATATTCATGGCAGCATTATTCATAACAGCAAAAAATGGGAACAACCCAAATGCCCACCAACTGAGGAATGGACAAATAAGATGTGATATATTCATGTAATGGCCATGCAAAGGAATGAAGTACTGATACATGCTACAACATGGATGAGCCTTAAAAACATTGTGCTAAGTGAAAGAAACCAGACACAAAAGGCCACACACTATATAATTTCACTGATGTGAAATGTCCACAATAGGCAAATCCAAAGAGACAGAAAACAGAATAGTGGTTGCCAGGGGCTATGAGGAGGGGGAAATGGGGAGCAACTTTAGTGGGTATGGGGTGTCTTACTGGGATGATGAAAATGTTCTGGAATTATGTAGAGGTGGTGGTTATGAATATACTAAAATCACTGAATTGGATACTTTAAAAGAGTGAACTTTATGGTATATGAATTACATGTCAATAAAATAAAGAATTCAGTGAGAAAACACATGTGAAAGTGAGTAGCTTGCAGTAACTGTTCAATTAGTGTTATTTGAATTTAAATTTAGGGAAAGATTGGGGGTTGGGAGTCAATTTCGACCCTCAGATGAAACGTGTCTGAGGACCACATGAGTAACTAACCCAATATATATATACCCTTGGTGATAAGGAACAAAACTTCAGCTAAATTTCTTAGGTTTTCCTTTGTGGCAATTCCCTAAGACTGCTGATGGGGAACATATGGGCATGAGCTTTGCCTACAGCTATTTAGTTCCATTAATGCACCGGGGAGGAGGCAAATGGACAAAGATATGTAAACCTAAAATTTTAATCAATGCCAATAAAGAAAGTCAGGTTGTACACAGGCACAATTTCTACCACAAACTAGAATGGCATTTCCCAAAGTTTGTTAAATGGAACCATAATTTCATAGAAGGTAAAAAGGGATTATGCGGATGGAGGGAAAAAAAGGGTTTCTCTGGTCAAATATTTTGGGAATAAAGGGGTTAATGATTTATCACAGCTTCAATATGCCCATGTGCATCGTGGAACTCAAAGCGTGGGATGTAAGATGTTTGAACTCAGTATTTGAACTCAGAATTTCCTTTTTAAAATCTACTTATGTATTGGCTTTATTTATTTATATGGATATTTGTTTGTTTATTGCCCCTGGGGTGGGGGGGACCTCTTATGAATAGTAATTTGGTGAGCAGGGTTTCTGCAAAGTAAATCTTGAGGACTGTGCAATTTCTTTCACGGCTGTTTTGATTACACCCACGACAAGGCCATTTGGAAAGGCTAGATGAGAGTTTCTGGTCGTGACTTGAACGGGAATTCATGTGACTTTGGATCTCAAATTTCCCTTCTGTAAAGTTAGGGGGTGGGACTAATTCTCTAAGACCTCTTCTAACTTTAAATTTTCTGACTCTCCTTGTTATGCAAATGAAGAAACTGAAGAAACTCAGGCAAATCTCCTTAGTCCATTCACTTATTTATTCATTCGCGTATTCCTTCAACAAATGTCTTTGGAGTCCACACCACGGACCAGGCACTATGCTAGCAACATGGAAGGATGCAGAGTTGCCCAGGTCCTGCCCTCAGGACCTAACAAGCTAAGGAATGGAGGCAGATATTTACATGGTTAATTTTAGTGATGCTGGGAACAGCTTACATTTACATCTATCTTTATAGACCATAAGATGCACCACATCCATGATGGCTTTGCTCCTCACGACAATCACTTGAGGCTCTGTTCTTACCCAGATTTTCCCAATGATGAAACCGAGGCCTGGTGAGCACTAAGGTCTCAAGGCTAATAAATAATGGAGCCAGGATTTGCAACCAGGCTTTGTGTCTCTAACTCTCACGCTCTGGAATGTAATGGTTAAGATCATGGACTTCAGCAATGGACCCTCTAGAGACCAGAAATAAAGTGATACTTTCACTATTTAGCAGCTATATAATCTTGGGCAAGTCACCTAACCATTCTGGCCCTCTTTTCTCATCTGAAAATTAGGATAAAACCCACCTGTATTAGTCAGAGTCCTCTGAAAAGCAGACAATCAAACGGGATTAAGGTGCAAAGATTTTATTAGGGAAAATACCAGTGAGAGAAAATGGAGGTGGCACCCAGAAATGCTGCAAAAGGTATCAAACTGCCATGCAGTTCTGACTAAGTGTGGTAGAGAGAGGAAAATCTTGGACTGAGGCATATTTGATGGGTGTAAAGTCTAAAGAAAGTTTGTTAAGGCCTCAGGGAGTCCTTGAGCCAAAGTCAGCCATCAGAAGAGTTGTGTATCTCCTAAGAGTGGGTTTCCTATGCTCAGTCATTGCCCACAAGCAGCCAGTGGAGAGCGTGGCATCAGAGTAGGGAAAACATTAAATATCAAAGCAAAACATGTAGGGTCTTTGGTCAATGGCACCTCCCCTAGTTGGAAGAGTGTGAGGTGACTTGTCATGGCTGCCATACTACCTATCAGCAAAACTAACTCTAAGGATTAAATAAAATAATATATGCAACATGCTTTGGCTGGTACATGATAAATGTTCAAAATATGGTAGCTGTGTTTGGAGAAGCCAACTGATATAATACATAGACTCCCAAAGTGTCAGTAGCTTAACACCTAGAAGTTTATTTCTTGCTCACTTAAGTTCCTTGCATTTGTTCCTTGTAAGAAGGAGGTAAGCAACTTTTCTCCACATAGTCATTCAGGGACGCAGGCTGATGGAGGCTCTATGGTTACCAACACATGGCTTCAAGACCTCCCCATCCAACTGGTAAAGGGTAAAGAGAAATAAAGGAGTGCTTTGTGGGGGTTTTTGTGGATCAAGTGTAGAAATGGCACACATCACTTCCAATCATTCCATTGTCTAGAACTGACACATATGGCCACACTGAATGCAAGAGGCCTGGGAAAAAAGAGGTCCTGGCTGAGAAACCACAACTCTACATAATGGAAGGAGTAAAACAGATTTTTGGTTAGTGAGTTCTGCCTCAGTAACAATTGTGAACCATATTGCACTGCCCTCATTCACTGCAGAAACTGCGTAATGCCTTAAGAATCTACTCAAGCTCGATGTCACTCCACTTTGGTAAGGCTGACCTTTGACCTCAGTGTCCAAGCTGTTATTCTATCCTTGAAGCCTGGAACTTTTCTCATCCCAGGCTCTTGGTATGGTGGTGACACTTGGGTTTACTTTTAACCCGTGTGGAATATGTAAACTCAAAACAAGCAAAATATGTGTTTTATGACATTTGTACATACGGCATTTCCCCTCTTGGACTCCGTGAGGCTAATGAATGAGATTTTTTTTTTTCTCCCTAAACACTCTTCATGCCTCATGTGCTATAATGGAAAGAAATGACATGCTCTAAATCCATCTGAGATAGGTGCATGCATATTAAATGTCATTAATTGTACTATTTGATTTGTGGTAACCCGTACGATAACAGCATTTCCCTTTTTTGCTGGAAAGGAAAGCTTTGGGGAATTAAAAAAGCAATGCAAAAAATTCCAGCTAGGTTTGGTTACATTTGGATTAGTTAACTATGCACTGATGCTGGTAATAAAAGATTGACCCAAATCTCCAAGCAGGCAAGTACTCTGAAAGTTCTTTTATATTCAGGGTGACGTGATCTCAAACATGTTTGGACCTTATATCCCAAAAGTAATAAATCTGATTCTCTGAAATCAACAGAAAGATAATATTTTAGTTGGAAAGCCCTTTGCAGCTTTGCAAATAGCCTTCGGATCCCTCCCGACAGTAAGACAGGGCACATAGCGTCGTTCATTCATTCATGTTATATATATTTTAAGTACCTAATATTATGAGGCACTGTCCTGGGCATTGTGTTATTAGCTCCCTGTTACTTGTGAGGAAACCGAGGTTCAGAGATGTGAAGCGGTTTGCCCAAGTTCACATGCCATGCCAGAGGGATTAGAACCTGCTTTTCTTAACTGTGGTTCTCCTAAATCAGTATTAATCAATCACAGCAACTTTTTATTGAATATTTACGTGTGCCAGGCAGCCTGGCAGAAGCTTAATATACTGCATCCATCTAATCTTGACATCCTCATGAAGTAGGTATTGTTTTCCTCATTTAACAAATGAGGAAACTAAGGCTGGGAGAAGTAAGAAGCCTGGCCCAAATTCACAAGGCTGTAGGTGGCAAACATGGAATCCATATCCAGGTCTATCTGTGAGTCCAGAACCCTCCTTTGCCGGTACTACCCTCTCTTTCTCTCTGCTGATTGGCTGTGGCCTGGAGACCTGGCCCTGTGGCCACAGCTGATTGGATAAGGACTGATACCTGGCACAAGGGCAGCCTTCCTGGGCAGGCCAGTGCTCCAGAGACCACCTAACCCCAAGGCACACATCAGGTATAGCTACTGGGGGGATTCATTGCTGCAGCATTTCTTACCCATTTAAGCTGCATCAATGACCTCTCCCTGGTCCTTTTAGGCTCCAAGTCATTTGATGGTATCCCTGCCCTGATATCCAGGAAAGGTCACCGCAGCCTGCTTCTCTCATTCTTCCTCCAAGTACATTCTGGAAATGAGTTCTATTCTCCTCCAAGTGCATTCTGGAAATGAGTTCTATTCTCACTGGCCAGAACCAGCTATATAATTTTCAGGGCTCGATGTAAAATTAAAATTTCGGGTCTCTTCAAAAAGTTATCAAGAATTTCAGGATGGTAGAACAGAGTATGAAATCCTTCTAAGCACAGGGGCCCTGTGAGACTATGCAGGTCAGATGCCTGTGAAGCAGGCCCAGTTTTAACTGCAGATTTTGGAATGGCCCAGATTTTTACCAGAGAGTCTCCCCCGGTTCTTGCACCACACCTCCGTGCTCTAACCTGCAACAGGTTTGCTTTTGCCATGGCTACGGGAGGACCTGGCCTCTGCCTGTTGACCCTCTGCCCATTCGGAGCTTTGTCTCTAATTTCCCAAGGCCCCTCCAAGCTCCCTCCCTCCTCCACCCGACATCAATAATCAAACTTGGCCATCTCATCGACACATTTCACCCATTCAGCTTTCCAGGCCGCTTTGCAATGTGTACAGAGAGCGGACTGAAAGAGAGGGAGAGAGAGAATGCTGTGTATGTTTGGCAAAGTATTTGTTTACAACAATTTCTGGCATCTGGAGCAATTTTGGCCTTTTATTAAATGTATCTCTGCATTCTGTTGCTAGTTATCAACTTGTCCTGAGCACTTTGAGGGACATTTTGGGATTTTTGCCAAACAAAAACACAGAGCTTCATATTTATGTTATAAAAGCCAGCAGTGTCATCATAGACAACTTCCTTCCTTTGTTGGAGCAGTTTTCAACAAAACAGATCACGGCATTATTCAGTACAGTAAACCACACCCTCCACCCCTTTAATCTCATTGGCAATAGCAGTGCAGAGTAACGTAAGTCACATCCAAGTAGAAAACATTGGCTTCAATGCGTCCTGTTGTGAAATACTCAAGCCCTGGGTTACAGCACTGACAACAAGGGGAAAATTACGCAGCATCAAAAGAGGAAAGAAAAGAAAAGATTCTGCATGAAGGAAGACGAAAAAGAGAGAAGGTCAAAAGACCGCATGCCAGGATGTGCTTCATATGCCTAAGACTCTCGTCTTCTTAGATCAATGTTCATGAATAATTGCATCCATTTATTGAGTATTTACATATACCAGGCTTGTGGTAGGAGCTTGATATACTGCATCCATCTTATCTTCTCAACAACCTTGTGAAGTAGGTGTTGTTCCCCTCATTTTACAGATGGGGAAACTAAGGTACAGAGAAGTAAAGAGACTTACCCAAAGTCAGGCCTGGATGTGGCAAAACTGGAATCTCTGTCTGGGTCTCCTGGCATCCTCCACTGTCTGTCCTGCTGCTTCTCCTTGCTAGCTGGGTGTGGCCTTGAGGTGCCGCCCCTATGGCGACAGCCAGTGGGATAAAGCTTGGGGTCCCGACACAAGGGCAGCTAATCCACGGGGCAGCCACAGCCTAATGACGTGCACGGCCATCTCGACAATGTGATCTGGGCCAATCTGGTTCCTCAGTTGTGATTTCAGACTCAGGGAAAATCACAGCCAATGAACTTTGGCAGCTGAACTGAAGAATCACGAGGTGGCCCTGATACAGGGGCAGCCATACCAGGCCAGGTTCAAATTAAAGTGAGGACAACTAAGGGCAGCAGAGAGGGCAAGACCCAGAGAAGCAGAGATATCAAGAGAAAGTGAAGCAAATCTGCAGATACAGAGGTAGGCAGTGAGAGACAGAGAGAGACTTAGGGTCCAAGAGCATGGGGTCTAGAAGTAGCCATCTCAGTTCCTGACAGAGTCCTGATTTCAGTCCTGAGGAGTCCTGGCTGTTTGATGGCTTCAATCCTGGAGTTCCTGGGAGATCTCTGTCACCTCACAGCCACCCTTCCCACCTGAGCCTATGTGAGTGGGCAATACAGAGAGCTCTGACTTCTTCAGTCTGATGCCAAAGCTCACAGCTGACCACACTCTTCCGAGCAACGGCCACCATGTGCCACCAGAATAACTGACACAGGCCCAGTTCCCTGTCTCTGCTGCTTTGGTTAACCATCAGCTGCCCCCATCCCTGAGTAAATATCCCGTCTCTGCCTCCAGTCTCATGTCTCCACCACGGTTATGAATGTCACCTTGTCAGGTCACTGAGACATCCAAGGGACACCAAGGAGCCCGTGGTCAGCCTGAACATCGACTCCACTCTCATTCCTATCAGTCTGAAGTGAGGACTCTCCTCCCCCAATAGCCAGATGGGGTTTTTGTACAGTCTAATTGATAAACAAAAGCAGAGGCAGTTTGGCCAAGAGATTAAGGTAGGAACTGACCCTGGCTTCTAGATTCTCTTCCTAACTGGCTCTGTAACCTTGGGGGAGTTGGTCAACACCTCTGAGTCCTGGAGCATTTGTTTATGTAGTGAGAGCGGTGGATGACAGGGGCTGAAGCCCCTTCCAGTCTGATATTTTAAGATCCATGCCCTTCGATTGATTGGCATTTGGTGAAGGAGACCCTGGATCCTTTCTGAGATTTACACTTTATCATCACACCTGATCTGTCTGCAAGTATCACAAAAGCACCTCCTAGCAGTGCTGACTGGATTGCGGGAAAGGGACTAAATTAGTAGGGAAGATATGGAAATGTTCAAACGGAAGATTCAAGAAAAAGGGAGGGGGAGGCGGCCATGGCTCAAGCAATTGAGCTCCTGTTTGCCATATGGAGGACCTGGGTTCAGTCCTCCGGACCTCCTGGTAAAAATAAATAAAATAAAATAGAATAGAATAGAATAGAATAGAATAGAATAGAATAGAATAGAA
>JAKSZT010031676.1:17159842-17264997 GCA_026826555.1 Tolypeutes matacus
AATAGAATAGAATAGAATAGAATAGAATAGAATAGAATAGAATAGAATAGGGAAGGGGGTCTTTCGTGTCTAAGAAAAGACTAGTCTCACCAGCAGCCCCAGGAACTTGTGGGCATCTCTGTGACAGGCAGAGGTGCAAGGGCTTGTGTACTGCTGAATTAGCACATTTCTAACCCATGTATCACAGCAGGCCCATGTGCAGGCTTTATTTAGGTAAAACTCCCATTGAGCTTCAGCTCCCAGGGCCCAGTCTGACTCAGAGCTTCAGAATCTTGGCCTGCAGTGGGATGAGTCATGGTGATGAAATTCCAAGGGAAAAGGACATTTTTAAAATTAGCTTCGAGACAGCAACTGGCTGAGCTTTTGCCCTGTAAGTGCCTTTTCCAGGTTATTTTAGTTGGTCTCCTTTTCAAGAGGACCTGAAGTGATTCGGTGGATTCATTCTCTCATTTAGCCTGCCCTTGATCTCTCAGGGTCTCATAGTTCCAGAGCTTCTCAGCTTTTTCCTTTCAAGGAACCAAGCCAAGGACGGAGGGCACTGACCCTCAGGCCTGGTCTGAACTTCCTCCTTCTGCCCAGGATCTTGTGGTTCCAAGAGGAGCTGGAGTTCTCAGAGGAGCCCAGGGCTAGGTGGCCACCCTGGCGCTAGGAGTTCCACCGCTGAGAAAGGGTAGAGCGTGAGGGTCTCCTGCCACCCAGCTCTCTCTGCACAGGCCCACTTTGTGTCTCTTGACCAAGCCTCCTCCCAGGGCAGGAAATCAAAGCTGAGACTGACTTTGCCGTCCGAATATTTCCATCAGGAATGAGATGTGCATGAACAATTTCTCCACTGTTGCTTGTACAACAGAGGGTTCTGTTTTGAAATCAAGCAGGCGTGGCTCAGTTCCCATTTTTTATTTACCCTGATGGGGAGCTTGTTCTCTTCAATGGCCCCATCCCTCCTCAGGGACACACTGTCTCATGGTTATAATTGTCGTTCCTCTCAACAATCCAGACGGGGCCAAGAGCTACTCAGACCTTCAGTGAACATGATAGGAGCTACAAGTGGGAACATTGGGGACAGTCCAGCTGGTGAGATTTGAGAAACTCCTACAGGTTTAAATATATCTCCCTTTCGCCCAGTACTTCCTGTCAACATGCATACATTCATTTAGCCATTTCTTTAACAAGAATTGACTATATACAAGCCATGTGTCGTCACTGTGCTGTATACAGGGAATTGTAACATGAATAAGATACAGTTGCTGCCTCCGAGGAACACATATTTTAATGTGAAAAATACTTGCAGTCAGTTGTAATACAAGATGGTGTGTTATAATAGAGGGCTATATGAATTATTATGAGATACAGAGATAAGGAAAGGAAAGGTGGGGTTGAGGTCAGGCTCCAAGAGAAAGGTGAAGATGTTTATTCATAACTAAGTAGACAAACACAAGCAAACAAAACTCAGGCAGAACCTTTTCTGCTTTGTAAGATCAATATGTTGGATAAGCATGACTCGTGGCATAATCAAAATGCAACTTTATTTTTGACTCCTCTTATCTTGGTTCTCTCCCAGCCCCACTCTCTCTCTCTGCTGTTTCAGAACCATCATGGTCAAAGCCATGGATGGCAGGTGAGGCAAGGGGATAGGGCAACTTTGACCTGAGCCTGGCCTTTGGACCAAGAAGGGATCGTGGGTGGGTGAGAAGAGGACTTTCTTCTCATGGGGCCATGTCAGGGGGTTCTTCCAAAGTCCTCTTCTGGGACCTCTCTCCTCCTTCCCTTTGACCCTGACAGATACATCTCGATTCATGGTACCACTTGAGGCATTGGGGGTAGCACATCTCCAGCCTTTCTGCCCAAACCCCCCACTCCTCCAGGAGGCACTTTCAGACAAGATGTAAGATAACCCAACCACATGATGATTCTAGTGCACAGGAGACGACTGCATCCTTTACCCTAAAAGACTCTGGAGTCTAGCCCACACCCACCCAGCAGTACTCTCCTGTCTCCTGCACCAAGACAGCAAGTCTCTCCTCTCTCATGCTCTATCTCCCGGGGCAGGAGTCAGGTCCCAGTCACATCTGCTTTCTCAGGTGTGACTTAGGCACTAATTCTCTGTGTCCCTCCTGCAAGGAATATCTTCGAATGTTCTTCTACATCACCTTCTCCTGCCCCCACCTCAAGGGAGAGCAAGTAGTCACAGCTCTCACCAGAGTAATCTCTTATCTTCTCACCACTCTACTCTCCCTGATGGTTGTCTCTATCCTTCATCTGGTGGAGGTCCGGGAGTGAAGGTTCATGAGTCCTTTCCTTTGAAAATCTGTATCTTGGGTATATGCTGTCATAGTCAGTTTTGAATCTTTTGATGTCTACATATTGTGTCTCAGTTGGTCTAGTGGAAAGAAGCCTCCTATTCTACTATCCTGTTACACCCCATTGTCATAGCAGCCTGTTCTGGAAATGACGTCTCCCAGGATGCTCAATTGATCCATGGCCTACTTGGAAGCAGAGGAATGGGACCTCTCAAAGGTCCTATTATTCCCAAGATTTTGTCTGTGGTCCTTATCAGCTAACTCTCAAGTTCTTTGCTTATATCCCAAGTGAACTTTTCCATCCCAGAGTTCATCTGGAGGACTGCAGAGAGGTTTACAGTGACCTGGACTGAGACAAGGAAGCTGTATGAGTTTTCTCAGTGTAGCTGAGAACATACAGGTTTGAAGTGAATCCACTTTTCACCCAGAGGATATCTTCATCTACTGAACATTGTTCCACTCTGATAGCCCATGGCCATAGAAGTCCACACTCAGGTGCGAAGGCTGGATTTTCACCCAGCATTCACACAGCATCATCAGAAATGGAGCTTCTTCACTGGTGGGGCCCTTCAGGTTCCTTGATCTTGGCCCACCCATGGGCACTCACAGGCCATAGGAGAGAAGCATAGCTGGAGGATCCCCATCTCTCCAGCACATCACTAACCTCACACCACCTCTATAGAAATCCATTCCCAGGAACTCAATAGTTGAACCCTGCATAGGTCATGAAAACTAAGTCATAGGTTGGTGAGTCACTGGCAAAAACCACACAATGAGTCAGGCAGAGGAGGCCTGAGGACACTTTTTTAAAAATCGGAGTTCTTCAGGCTGCCTCTATCCAGAGAACCATCCTTGGAGGAGAAAGGGCTCCAGGGTACATGGGTGGGAAGGCATGTCAAAACACCAAACCCCTTGTCAGAGAATAATGACGTACTCTGGCTTTCTGCACAGCTCGCTGAGAGCTTGGGGCTTTGTTCAATAGATTCTAATGTTGTTTTGTAATCCCTGAACCCCTGAACTGATAACAAATTCATTAATCACCTCAGATCTGCTGTTTATCATTAGTGTCTCATCACTGACCATCATCCTCTAGCAACTATTTGTGCTCCAGTGATTTGGAAACTCTGGATACAGCAAGACTGTCCGAGAGCAGAGGAGGTGCTAAAGGGCAGTGGTTAAAGGCACAGACTTGGTTTTTACCTGAAACTAGGTTTGCCACCAGGTGTCATATTTGATGGGATCTTGGGCAAGTCACTTCATTTTTTCATCATCAAAACAGAAAGAATAGTGCACTTAAAGGGTTGCCTTAATTATGGCGAGGGAGGATCACTAGTGCAGGGTGTCAGTGGTGGGGTGATGTGTGGGGAAGGGTGCCCCTGGGGCATGCCTTTATGGAATATGAATATGTTCAAGTGGTCATAGGTTGTTATTTCAGCGGTGGAGAGTCACACAATAATCAACAAAATATTAAATTCCCATGCTGGGAGTTACCCAGGACAACTAACAAGGAGATGATGATGGACAATGCCCATCCCAAGGAACAGAGAATGTCTGCAACTGCAAGCAAGGTAGTCCCATCCATCTGCTCTGTGGGATCTAAGCCTCCTCTCAATTAGAGTTGGAGTGGGCATCACCATCCCAAAACCCTCAGGATTGGTGAATGAACAATGGACTAAAGTAGACTTATAATTATTCTACTATAGACTTATTATTATTCTAGCAATGGAAGAACTCTTATCATTGATATAAAGGCAGTGGCCACCAGAGGTTCTGAGGGATGGGAGAGGGAAGAATAGGTATAATATGGAGGCATTTTTGGGACATTGGATTTGTCCTGCATGTCATTGCAGTGACAGACACATGTAATTGTATATTTTGCCAAACTTACAAAACTGTGCAGAACAAAGTGTAAACTAAAATGTAAACTGTAGTCAATGGTTAGTAGCAATGCTCCAATATGTGCTCATCAATCGTAACAAATGTATCACACTAATTAAGGATGTTGTTAATGTGGGGAAGTGTGGGAGGGGGAGGGAGTGGGGCATATGGTAATCCCTTACATTTTTTTATGTAACATTTATGTAATCTAAAGCTTCTTTAAAAGTAAAAAAATTAATTATTAAAAGAAAAAACCCATCCTGGGGAGTCCTGCTACATTCTCCAATAGAGTGGCAAGAATCCCTAGAGTACATAGGCAGTGCCTAATAAAAGAAAACAGACCAATATACCAAGCCCTTGATATTAATGCTTGTACTTATGAACATTAATCTTGTAAAATTGAAAAATAACCTAATAATATTTATTGCCTAAGAGTTACTGCCTGAAAACCTCCTTTTTACCAAAATATAAGTGGTAACAAAGCTAAAGTTCTCACATTTCATTGAGTAAAGGAGTCCCTGGGAGACCTTACCTAAATGCAGATTTCTGGGCTCTACTATTAGTCACAAATTCCTAGAGCCTGTAGCAGGTTGAACTATGTACCCCAGAATAAAACATGTTCTTAATCTTAATCTCATTCCTGTGGGTGTAAACTACTGTAAATAGGATGTTGCTTTTAGTTAAGGTGTGGCCAATGGAATCAGGATGGTTTTAAATCCTATTAACTAGGATTTTATGAAGAAAAGGTTATAGGGAGAAGTCAGAAGTCAGAGGAAACCTGGAAGAAACCACGGGAAGAAACCAGAGACACAAGCCAAGGAACCCCAAGGATTTCTGGGAGCAGCACCAGAATGCTAGACTCTGGGAGAAAGCAAGCCTTCTAGCCTTGGAAACTTTGAGACCATAAATTCCCATTATTTAACTCTAACGCATTGTGGGATATTTGTTATAGCAGCGCAAGCAAAACTAAGACACACCCCCAGGTGATTCCAACCCATTTTTCTAAAGACGTCACTCTAGGAAATGCAGGCTTGGAACAAAGTTTCACAAATGCTTTCGAATTTGAGGCTGCCCTCTTGAACATCAAACATATTCTTTTTTTTTCTTTTTTTTTTCTTCTTTTTAATAAACAAATCTATTTTATTGATGCATATTAAGAAAGCATACAATTTATCCAAAGTGTACAATCAATAATATTTGGTATAATCACATAGTTGTGCATTCATCACTTCTATCATCATTACAGCATTTTCATTATTTCAATAATTATAAATAAAATACAGACAAACAAGAAGATTCCTCACCTTTCAATCTCTCTAGCAAACATATACTTAAATTACTTCTGTGTAATTGTGGATGATTTTTATGTTGGTTGTTTGAGAAAATAAGTAACAACTAAAAACTATCATGAATTCGGCAAAAATTTGGGGTATATTTATAGTTTGTTAATCTCAACAGGGGTACATATACTTGAAAAGTAGTATTATATGGGGGGGGTGCATTATTTACTCAGAATGTAGACAACATTTGGCATCCTCTGGATTAGTGTGTTATAATCCACAGACTCCCAGGTCTGTGGTTCACTTTTGAAAATGAATCATCTATGATTCTACTATCCCTTTCCCCATATATCCATTTATATCCACTGACTTGCAGGGGGGTCGGAGAGTCTACTAGGATGGGGAAAAAAGGACTTGAATCCTATTTACTAATGAGGTTTAAATACACACAGACTGTCAGAAAAAGAAAGAAAAAAAAAAGCCAGTTCTATCAAGAGGACCCATGGATTTCCTGAAATAGAGTTATCCTTTAGAGAAAGAGGAGTCTAGCAGTCAGCCAGGCCCAGCACAGGCCAGGGCTGGAGAGGGCCATGTCTCCAGATATACTGTGTTAGCTGAGATGAGACAGGTCCCAGCCCCATCAATAGGTACGACTTGCAGAGGCCTGTTACCACACATCAACTCCTTGTGGCTGAAGCTGAGGACCAGGGCCGAAGGTGACATGTGCAGCTTTCTTTCTCAAGAGAGTGGTCACATCGAGCCTTGGGCAGCAGCTGCAGTATTTGGCAAGAAACCACCAGCACTGATCCTTAGACACACGTAAGCACACTCAGGGTTTCTCAGAAATATTTGGGAGGGGTTTCTGCCAAAGTCTTGTCTTCCTACATTCAAGTAGGTAAGAGCACAGGGCTCTGGAGGTTTGTGTACTCCATATAAATGTGATTGCCTTTGTGATGAGGCAATGTGGAAGGCCAAGATGTTCAGATCACAAAAATGTATAGTTAGGAGCCATGACCATAAAACTGGCATTCTTTGGTTGGTGCTTTGTTCTTTAAGTTTCTTTGGGTTTAATAGCTGTTTGCTCCACCTGTAACTGGTCTCATATAAAGCCTGCTCCTCACCCAGCCATTGAGACACCCTCAATCTCCACCTCTCTTTATGCCGCTCTATCTCAGGACGATGGGAGTGAATCCAAGTGGCCCTTCCCTTCCATAGTGCCCCTGCCCTCTGCAGATGGCTCTGGTTTGCCAGGTAATGGCTGGTGTCTAGTGTCAGCATTGTAGAAGAGACCCTGGGGATTGATGCAGTGATTCCGTGGGGCTCAGAGCCATTCTCCCTCTTGCTCTGCCAGCCGGGGTGCACCCAGGCTTTTGCTGAAGGCCGCTGCAAAAAACGGGTGCAGATGCCCAGAGTACTTAAACTTCTGCCACAAAGACGCCAGGAAGAAGTGCAGAATTACTGAAAGAATGCAGGATTTGCAGCATGACAGATGTGGCCTTAAATCCCAGCTGTGTCATTGACGAGCTGCACAACCTTGCACAAATCACTCAACCTCTCTGAGCCTCCATTTCCTCATCTGTAACCTGGACTAGATCACACTACTTCACAGGCCATTGCAATAGTGCATGCATGGTACCCGACACACACTTGTTGCTCAGTCAGCAGTGTAGCTGGCATTATGATATCTGAGAGGGAAGCTTATTTCACAGACTGCATGGTGGGACAGCGTTTGCACCCCTTCATTCACAGGGAGTGAGTGTGCCAGGCACCGTCCTCAGCACTTGGATATAAAGATGAAGGAACTTCATTTGCCCCGTCACCAGAGAGCTCAGTGAAGTGATTGTCCACTCACCTGCCCAGTGCCACAAACCGTGTCAAACTCTTTCTGACTCTGGGTGAGGTCCAGGTTGGATGCCTCTGGCTCTGGTTGTGCTGGAAATGAAAGTGAGATGGCCACAGAAAATAAACAGATTGGTGCGGGGCCGGGATGCTGTCAGCAGGAATGTGAAAACAAGATCTTGGTTGAATAGCTGTGGCGAATATTCTTGGAACATGCTTCCTCTGTTCCTAGGGTGAATAGGAGGATTCTCACCCCAGATTGTGGGGGTGAAAAAATCTGCTCTTCATTAGGGGGATGCGGAGGAACCAGCACCCCAGGAGGCTCAGCAGTTACAGCCTGGGCACCGGGAGGCTGAAGCCAGCACTTCCCAGCACTCAGATCCACACTCCAGGCACTTGAAGGGGTTACTAATTGTCAACAGAAATGGCCAGGCCTTTCTCGCCTTCTATTCCAGGCAAAGACATGCTTCTCATTATATTCACCCTAATCAGAAGGGGAAAAATAATACTCCCCACATGGCTACCGTTTATTGAATACCTATTCACCAGACATTGGGCTAAGTGGCCATCTCACTCACTGTAGGTACTGGGGTCCAGCCAGGAAAAGAGAAAGATCTCTAAGTATTTCAAACTGAGGGCATTTTTTAAAAATAAAATTTTATCGAAGTATATTATTCATACATGAACATACATACATAAACAATAAGTGTATAGTAAAATTTGTGAATTTACAAAACAAACATGCATATCATCACATAAGGCTCCCATACATCTCCCCACCACCACCACCAACGCCACCACCTTGCATTACAGTGAAACATTCGTAACAAACTATGAAAGAGGACTGTCAAAATATACTACTAACTGTGGCCCATATCTTACATTTGGTGCAATTTTTCCCAGCCCACCTAATTATTAACACCCTTTATTAAGTATGATATATTTGTTATTGTTCATGAGATAACATTCTCATATCTGTCCTATTAACCACAGGATTCGTCATGTTAAACAGTCCCATGCTTTGTACAATCCATTCAGAGTGTACACTCGTGGCTCTCATTTTCATCACAAAGTTATGCTGTCATCACCTCAGTCATAAAACCAGGGGAATTTAATACAGGACATGGCTACACAAAAGATGAAGGAGGGAGAAGCCAAACCGGAGATGATGAGACAACCCAGAGAGAAACCTCAGAAGGAAGCTGCGGGTACTCTGGGCTGAAGGGACAAAGGAGGAGGTGGCGTTCCTTGAGCTGAGCTGTTGGGCTCACTCGACAAAACCAGAGCCAAGATTGGCATGCCTTCAGGAAGCAGCTGTGGTTGGAGATTTCATCAGAAGAAGAGGATGGCCTACTCTAGCTCCTCCTTTCCTCCCAACCTCTAATTTCCAACCAGTCCATCCCATTGACCACTCCCAGAGGGAAGCCACTTGATACCTGAGCTAGGAAATGCAGCTCGTGGTCCATGGCATATAGGGCAAAGCAGAGAGAGGGCCTGGAATATCTCTGAGGGGGAGCTCGCCAGGGACAGGAACATTTGCATTTAATCCATGCACAATCACATGCACACTCTCAGGTAGGAATTTTACAGTTATCCCATTTTTCTGGTAGGGAAACTGAGGCTTAGAAGGGTTTAAACAAATTGCCCATGAGATAGTAAAGCTGAGCTATTTCAACATCCTACCTAATCTAAGCTCTTCCTGAGATTTAAACTCTTGAATCTTTTTTCTCTCCAGCTGAGAAAGCTGGATTAGCTTTGATAAAAGTTGACAAGATCTATCTTTAAACCAAATCAAAGGCTTGTAATTTAATTTTTGAAAACCACAAATAATAAGCACATTAGTTGCAAAGAGCCAGTGACTAAATAAAGCAAGCCTGCAACCCCATGGAGCTTGAGAGCCTGTTGGCCTTGGAGAACAAGCATGGGGCCTCCAGGGACTGCTTGGTGGTTTGGTACTGTGGACTGAGCACCATCAGGATCTGCTCCACGTCCAGCCAGGTTTGTCTGAAGTCTCACTGAGTCATGTGAGCATTTTCTTTCAGTGTCCGTGTCTGACAACATTGCTCTAGAATTCCCAGGACTGTGTGGGAGATCCATGAAGGAGCTTCAGGGAAACATAGGCCATGCAGCCATGAGCCTCTTCCTCCAGGAAGCCTTCTCTGAAGGCCCAAGTTAGAATATTTGATGCCCCTCTTAACTAACCCCTCACATTTTCTGTTCCTGGCCTCCATCATGCAGCTTGATACTCTGCTTTGTAATTGTCCATTTCCTCATGTATCTGCTCCAGGAGATTGTAAGCACCTTCAGGCTAGGACCGGAGGCCCCATATATTTCCTGTGCTTAACACAGCACTGAATGCCTGATAGATGTGCAATAGACATCTGAGTAACAAATGAACCAGGAAACTATAGTTTTGAAGCAGGATCACTATATGAACTAAGATCTAGTACAGGCAATAGAAATCACGTTGGGTTCTGCAAGAAAAAAAAATTATTTATTTATTTATTTATTTGATATACAGTGTAATATCTTTATTTCCTAGAAATTCTGATGTATTTTTTTAATAATAATTTTTTAACAGATACTTATATTACATACATGTTACATAAAAAATATAGGGATTCTCCCCATATGCCCTACTCCCCACACCTCCCACACCCTCCCACATAAACAAAATCCTTCATTAGTGTGACACATTCATTGCAATTGATAAACTCATCCTGGGGCTTTGCCATTGAGCATGGATCATAGTTCACTTTGTAGTCTATACTCTCTCCCACACAGTTCTGCATGTTATGTGATGACATGAAATGGCCTATATCTGTCATTGCAGTGTCATTCAGGAAGGAAAAAAATAATTTAATCAAGGAATTAGGCAAATACAAACTGTTTGAAAGAGCTGGATGAGTGACTGTCAAGGGCCACACTGGACTACTGAGTTCAAGGGCATTCAGTCCATCATAACTGTCATCTCCACATCAGGAAGCTGCTGCTGCCACACTGCCTCATAACTTTCAGTCTCTATAACCTTGGGTGCTAGTTTTCTTTTGTAGCATGATCATTTCACCACAAACTTTGTGGCTGGAAACAACACTCATTTATCATCTCAGGAGTCCAGGCATGGCTTAGCTAGGTCCTCTGCTTCAGGGTCTCACAAGCTGCAATCAAAGAGTCACAGTGGTTCCACCTGAGTCTCAGCTGGGGCAGGCTCTGCGTCCAAGCTCAGGGGTTGTTGGTAGCATTCAGTTCTGTAGCCGTTTGGTAATTTGATGTAATTATGAATTCCAAAAATATAATTGGTTCACGCTTGTAAACTGATCTGTTAATCTGGGTATGATTAAGTTATGATTAGGGCATTGAGCCCCACCCCTTGGTGGGTGGGGGAATCAACTATAAAAGGCAAGGCAAAGAACAGAGATGCAGCAGTTTTGAGTAGCAGTTTTGATGTTGGAGTTTTGATGTAGGAGAAGAGAAGGCCCCGGGATAGAGACAAGCCGTTTGCTGAGAGTTTACAGCTGGCCTAGAGGAGAGACGCAAAGCCTAGAGAGCCTCATAGTCTACAGCTGACCTTGTGGAGGAAACAGAGGTGCTGAGCCCGGAGAAAAACACAGCCCCGGGAAGAGAGGAACCCAGGAAGCCTGAACCATGGCAAACATCAGCAGCTGTCTTGCTCCAACACATGACATTGGATTTTGGTGAGGGAAGAAACTTATGCTTTATGGCCTGGTAATTGTGGACTTCTACCCCAAATAAATACCCTTTATAAAGACCAGCCAATCCCTGGTACATTGCATTAGCACCCCTTTGGCTGACTAATACAAGTTCCTTGCAGGCTGTTGGTGTGACAGCCTCAGTTTCTTGCTGGCTATTGTATTGGCCCAAGACCCACCCTCAGCTCTTTGACACATTGGCCTTTCCAGCATAGCCATTTGCTCCTTTAAAGCCAGTAAGGGAGAGTCTCCTAGCAAGATGCGTTTTACTATATCATGTAACGTAATCATGTACACCTAATCCCATCTCCTTGCCTTACTCTATTAGAGCCAAATCATAGGTCCCTCCCAGGGGAGAGAATTACACAAGGAGGCGAGGATCGTGGGACCACCTGAGAGTCTGTCCACCACATCTTGTTTGTCAGCAGTCTTAGCAGCCGGGGGATGGCCTTCCCCTCACTTCTGACTTCCACGTCATTCACAAATGCATCCAATTGCAAAGCAGAGTTTGCATGCATAACCCTACCTGCAAAGGATCCTGAAATATATCCTGTTTAGTTTTCCCTCTTCTCTGACTAGAAGGAAGGTGCCTCAAGGTTGAGAGAGGCAGTTCAAAATATCAACCTTAGTGGCATTTATTAAGTACATGAAATTGAATATCTGGTTCAGTGGCCAATATTATTCATACAATAATGCAATACATCAAATACTTACTGTGTATGAGGAAGTACTGCATAATGGCTAAGAGCATGGGTTTGAAGCCTGGTTTAAATTCTGACTTTGCTTTAAAATTTTCATTGGTAAAATGGGTATGATAACGACCTATGTTATAGAATGTCAGGCACAGAGTCAGCACTAAATGAAGGTTGGGTGTCACCATTACTATGAGCTGAGCACTGCCCTAAGTGTTCTACACAAATGCTCTCATTTGATCTTCACAATAGCCTTATGAAACAGCTATTATTATTATCCTTATTTTATGGTTGAGGAAACTGAGTTTCAAGGAGGTTCTGTAACTTCCCAAAGGTGAGCAAAACAAGTTATTGGCAGACCTCATGGTTCCTAATCATTAGGCTAAACTGCCTCCCCTTGACCCTTTGAAGGCATATTTTATTTTTGTAAATGGCCAGAGTTATTTTTGCTCAATTGTAATAATAGTAATACTAATTCTTAACAATTGTGTAGGACTTCACTGTACACAAAGTGTGCTTTCACTTGAGCCTTTCAATGGAATGATATAATGTGTATTTGTTGTATTGTTTGAAAATATTCAATTCTGCTATAGAAGAAAATTAATTCAATGGATGAAATTCATAAGATTTATTAAATACTACAGCCTGCGTGTGTTTAACATAAATAGAAACAGATGCAAAGACCAAGAGGTACTCAATATTCATGAGGCACTACATATTCATGAGGCACCTGTGTACTAAACATAAATGACATAAATATGTAAGAAACATATGAGGCACTAAATATTCTGGATGCACTAATATACACGCTCAATCAATATTCATGAGGCCTTCATTCAGTCATGCATTGATGAAATCCATTCTGGATCTCCATGTTCTCTGCCCAAGAAACACAAATGGCTGCTCTTGTCTGGGCATCTCTCCAACAGAGCAAACACGTGTTCTTGACCAGAGTACTTTCGTCCTGTAGGTCCCTTTTCTTGAACTTCAATGCTTGTCCTGCAATCGAACCATCAGGGGGGAAGGTTGATGTGACAGAGAGAGAGACAGGGCATACAAACACTGCATACTCCAGGATTTAGGTAGTTTGTGGTCTTTTCACCCACTCACACCATATCTCAGTGTTAATGTGCCCCATATCTTTCCCCTTCCTTCTCACTGTGTGTTCTAAATTGACTTCATAATCCATGTGATTCATTTTATTTTTTTTTTTTTTAAGACTTATTAATTTATTATTCCCCCCGGTTGTCCTGTGCTTGCTGCCTGCTCTCTGTGTGTTCCTCTGTGTCTGCTTGTCTTCTCTTTAGTGGCACCAGGAATCGATCCTGGGACCTCTGGATGGAGAGAGGCTGCTCAATCTCTTGCACCACCTCAGCTCCCTGATCTGCTGTGTCTCTCATTTTCTCTTTTCTGTGTCTCTTTTTGTTGCATCATCTTGCTGCGCCAGCTCTCTGCGTGGGCCAGCACTCCGCATGGGCCAAGTCTCCGCTCAGGCCAGTTTACCGCGTGGGCCAGCTTACTTCTCACCAGGAGGCCCTGGGAATCAAACTCTGGGCCTCCTATATGGTAGATGGGAGCCCAATCACTTGAGCCACATCAGCTTCCCAGTTTGAGCATTTAAATTTGGTTAGTGTGGGGTCGGCTGTGGCTCAACTGGTTGGGCGTCCGTCTCCCATATGGAGGGACCCGGGTTCGATCCCCGGGACCTCCCGGTAAAAAAAAAATAAAAATAAAAATAAATAAATTTGGTTAGTGAGCCTTTCTATTCTGTGACATCTGAGTTAGCTTTCCTAGTACACTTGGAGCCTCCCATTGTGGCAAGGTAATTTCGCACTTGACCAGTGATGGGAGATATGTAAGGATCATGATCCCCTCTTTACAGGTAAGGAAATATAGAGGGTATAGGACTTGTCCACGGTTATACAGCAATTAAGTGGCTTAATTGGGATTCACACACAGGTTTCTCCAACTCCAAGAGTAGTTCTTTTTATTCTAAATATCCTCATGCCAAAACGATATCAGGGGGCACTATCAACTAATGAGTTGAATTTTTCTCTTCGGGCTCTAAGGACGATTTGAAAAGAGGAATTTGAAGGCTCTTCAGAGTCATGGTGTCCAAGTAGAACCATCCACTACTCTCTCAAGGAACTTATTTTGAGGGAGCCACACTTATTTGGTGTACTCATGCTAGGAATGTCCTTAAAAGAACTGTCTTCTTTACAGTCACCCCTCATCTGTTCCTTGTTGAATCTGTAATCAATCACAGACTCCTTATAGGCAAAGCTCACAGCCAATAGACATGTGGAGGCTCTGACTCTTTGAGGAATTAAGTCCAGTGAAAGAGGAGGCTTGCGCCTGAAAGTGTTCAGTTGTCTTCACATCCTTCCCAAAGCTGGATTCCTTGCCAGGCAATATCAGCCTCAGAGATTTGGCCTGTGTGTTTGCTCTGGCTCTTTTAACTGTTGACTTTTGGATCAACTCTAGGTTGGCCTGGGTTTGAGATTTGCTTGCCCAAATTAATAGTTAACTTGAATAAGCACTTTTCTGTCTTCCTTCCATTGCCTTCTTGCTACCTTTGAAATCATGTGCAAATAAATGTTGCTGGACAGGAGGCTTTGGGGACAGTCGCCAAGGACTTTTAAGAGAGTCAGGGCTCTCTGGCGAGGGCAGGACTGGGACCTTCATTTCATCTGTGTCAATTCACAAGCTCTTGTGGAAAACATCAGTTTTCGCAGATAAGGAAATAGGTAAGCCTCAGTGGAACTTTGCAAACAATTTTCAGAAAATGTACTTTTGCAAAACATGAAATTTTCCTGCAAATTTGCTGATTGTGCTCATGTTTCCATTCCATCTTAGCTATCTTACCTCTCCTCCAATTGCTCACCAAATCACTAGACTAGAAAAACATCACAATAATCATAGCTCATGGTTCTGGGAGACAGAGTTATTAACATAGAAGATAGCCACAGTATGATCCTGTAACTGTTTTAATTGTGTTTGTGTACATGTGTGTTTGTGTGTGTGTGCACACAGATAACAAGGAAAAATTCTAGAGGAGAAACAATAAAATGCTTAAATATATTTATGAAGAAATTATTTTTACTATATTTTTAAAATAATTTTTATTGTCTAAATTCTTATTATCATCTTTAATTATTATTTCTACTTTAAAAAAAAAAGCTACTCTTTCCATTTTTAATAGATATAACAATATTTGATAAGGTCTGTACTGTTAGCTCTTTTTTTTAAAGCTAAATAAGCTCAACTGAGCTTCCTAACATCCCTGGGAAGTCAGTACCATCTTTTTATCCATTTTATAGGTGGATCAGAAATACTGTACAACTACTAAATGGGCAAAATTGAGAGTTGAAAACAGGTATTTTTTACTTCAAAGCCCATGGGCCATTCACTCTGCCAGAGCTGCCCTCTGTAAATACTTTCAGCATGCTGTCTCCAGTTTCAATCAATAATCACTCTGTGGCATGGTACTCCAGGGGGATGCAAGGATGAAAATCTTGCCTTCTAGGAATGCAGAATCTAGGGCAGGGGTTCTGAACCCCAGCTGTTCATTAGATTCACCTGGGGAGGTTTTTAACCTCCCGAAGCCCAGACCACAATTCATATTACTTTTTTAAAACTCCTCAGATGATTTCAATGTGTAGCCAAGACTGAGAAAAACAAATTTACTAGGGAGATGGCACATCTGTAAATGCACAAATCCCATGAGAGGCAATATAACCTCAATTGTGACAACTTACTGCCTTGTTCCCAGTAATTGCTTTTTGACATTTTATGGGTTCCGGGCATATGGGCCTATTTGCATGGATGTCATGAGAATTTAAGACCATAAACAGCTTTTAGCTTCTATCCTGGACATTAGCTGGGAACAACTTTTTCTTCTGCTTATTGCATATGTAGTTGGGCAGTACAGGGTAAAAAAGAACTCCAGGCATGGGACTGTGATAACTTGAGTTCTAGTCCTGACGCAGGCTGTAAGAAATTGTGGTTTGGGACAAGTCACTTCTCTGCTCTGGGTCTGTTTCTTTTCCTATGAAATAAAAGGGTCTAGTTAGATACTAAGTTGCCTCCAGCTCATCTTCCTTGTGATTGTATATCATATAACCCTAAATTTCTAAACACCTATGTAATCCAAGATAGATAATGGCTTCACAATCTCTCTTTTTCAGTGCTCTGTTGCTACCTAACAAATCACCCAAAAACTTAGTGGCTTAAAACAATAACGGTTGATTATACACTTTGGATAGATCATATGGCATGTGAATATATCTCAAAAAAACTGCTTAATAAACAAATAAATAATTGTGCAAGAATGGCTAGAAATATCAGCTATATACAGCAGGGGAAACAGAGGATTGAGATGTGAGGAATTTTCTTGTTTGTCTGTGTTTTGTTGTTTTTTATTATTATTGAAACAATGAAAATGCTCTAATAATGACTGAAGTGATGAATGCACAACTATGTGATTATACCAAATACCACTGATTGTACGCTTTGGATGAATTATATGCTTTTAAAATACATATCAATAAAATGGATTTGTTTAATAAAAAGCAATGATGGTTTAATATTTTTATAAGTCTGTGGGTGGACTGGGAGGTTTCTCTGTTGGCCTTGC
Source organism: Tolypeutes matacus (assembly GCA_026826555.1). Taxonomy (NCBI): domain Eukaryota; kingdom Metazoa; phylum Chordata; class Mammalia; order Cingulata; family Chlamyphoridae; genus Tolypeutes; species Tolypeutes matacus. The sequence goes on from JAKSZT010031676.1 coordinate 17,176,175, forward strand.
CTAGGGTCAATGGCAGCCAGAGGGAGCTGGAGCATCCAATTCCTCCTCACTCAACTGGCAGCTGGAGCTGGCTACTGGCTGGGGAGCCTTGGTTCTGCTCCAGGTGACCTCTCATCCTCTAGAAGGACACGTCAGACTTCTTTACAACTTGGCAGACTCAGGATTTCAAGAGGGTGAGAGTTGAAGCTATAAAACCATCTGAGGTCTAGATTCCGGAACTCACACCATGTCACTTCAGCCATATTCTATTCATCAAAGCAAGTCAGACGATCATTCCAGATTCAAAGGAATGAAACAATGGACTCCACCTCTTGATGAGAGGAGCAGCAAGGACACATTGCAATGGGGTGTAGTCTAAGGGAATTGTGATTAATTGGTGGCCATTATTATAAAGAGCTGCCATGTTCTTTTTTTGCCAGGAGATGCTATATAATGTAATGATTAAGAGCGGTTTTTGGATTCAAATGATCTGGTTCCAAATCCTACCACTGTCATTTACTAGTCCTTTGATATTGCGCAAGGAACTTAAATTACTCAGACTCTTCAATGATAAATTAAGGAGGATAATATTACTGCCCACCTCATAGGGTGTCTGTGAGGATTAAATGCAAAGTCCCTGACACACAGTAAATGTTCCCTAAAAGCTCTTGGCTCTTAGTATTCACTCTCATTTCTGAAAAAGGTGCTGAGGAAACTGCTTCATCCCTTAACTAAAGGAAGGAAACCTTATTCCCTTCCTTCCCAACATTAGCGGTCAATTGCGATTAATTGTCTAATTGTGACAACTTAAGGGTATGAATAAGGAGTCTCTCAGTCACTGGTAGCAAGCCTGGGGTGTTAAAGTTCTGTTGATAGTGGCTATCATTTAGCTTATTCACACAGCATTTCTTCTTTGGTGAAAGGCCCAGCTTTGGGCACTGATCTTAAGAGAAGGAATATTAGTCATGGCCTCGGTGGGAAGAGTGTGCTTCTGGTGTGAGTGGCTACTGCTGTTCCTTGGCAACCCCTGGCTCCTGATGGCCTGGCTGGCGTGGTCCTGGTGAGAGGAACATCAGCACAGCTGCACATAGCATGCCACCACCTGCGGGTATTGGCTCCCACCTAGACTAAAAGAATTGAAGAATGGGGGAGCTAGAGGGGTTCCCAGGCCACTGAAGTTCCAATCAGTTGAGTCCCTGAGGTGCACAGATTCTCTGATCAATACTTACCTGTCAATTGTTCTTTGGAATATATGGCTTAAGCTTTCTCCAAGTCAGTTTAAACCATCCTCAGCAATCTGAGTCTGACTACTTTGGAATCAGACAGACATGGGTTCAAATCCCTACACTGACACCTATGAGCTTCGTGTCTTAGGGCAACTGGGATAACCTCAGAGCCTCAGTTGCTTCCTTTGTAAAATGGGCACAGTAATACTTGCCTTGCAAGACTGCTATGAAGGCTAGAGATAAGTATTTAAAGCACCCAGCACAGAGTCTGGCTATTAGGAAGATTCAAATAAAATAATTTCTACAAAACATTGAAAAGTGCACGGCATATAATAGGTCCTCAAAAACAAACAAACAAAAAAAAATTACTTCTCTTTCTGTTCCAGAGAGAATCTAAGCCTGAGGCTATTCATTTATTTATGAATTCATTCAACAAATCACTGCTAATCTCGTGGGAAATTTAAAATATATATATAAAATACAGAGCTGTAGACTTCTAATGGACCAAGATAGCAGCATATGATGTGCCGGGATGCCTTTCCCTCACAGAATCTTTGAACATATAGCAAAAACTGGTAGAGCCATCTGTCTCAAAACTCCAGAAAACAGTTGCAGTAGCTGAGTGGGAGCCAAATCAAGAAAGTGAAGCATCAAAAATAGTAGGAGAAGCTTGTGGCACACTTGCTAGACCCCCCTGCTTCCTTGGTATAGAGTGGAGCCAGCCTGTGCTCCTCTTGTGGGTCCCTGGCCCTGTTCCAGACAGAATAGAATAACCTCTGTGTGCATACTGGGGTGACTGTATGTCAGTGCCAATCTACTGAGTGGCAGTCTAAAACACTGAACGAAGAATCTCATCTCTGGTAGCACTCCCAGAAATTTCCCTGCAGACAGAAGCAGCCTGCAGACAGCTAAATGAAAGAAACAGTTAACTCAAACCAACCTGGGGTGAAGGATCACTGGCTTTAAGACATATGATAGAGTACCTGGAGGGGAAAGTATATTTCATAGGAAGTAGAGGGGACATTCTGATTCTTGTAAATAGGGAAACTCCAAAAGCCATTAGCAAGAATAAGCCCAGGGCAAGATACAGACTCAGGAAAGAAAGAGGGGACCCTGCACTTGACTTTCACCCCGGGCTGATCTTCTTGAGAAGAGGACTCTGAAGCACCAGCTTACACAGAACCAACTGCAAATATTGTGAAAAGTGTTTTCCACTTTTTTTTTTCATTAGCTCCTGGCACTCATGGAAATCTCTCTCATATCACTACCTGGATACAAACTCAAGAAACAGACAGCTTGGGGACTAAATCCCAGAGTTAACACTTTAAAATGTGAAAAGGTACAGTGTGCAACAAAAGATTATAAGACAAAAAAGGAAACAGGAAATGATGGCCTATCTAAGGAATAAAATAAAAATTCAAAAACCGTCAACCAAGAAAACCAGACTTGGATATACTGAACAAAGTCTTAAAAAAAAATCTTCAGCATGATCAAAGAGATAAGGGGAAACAATGGAGAAAGAACTAAAAGATATTAGGAAAACCATGAATGAACCAATATAGGAATCTCAGTAAAGAGAAAATTTTTAAAGGAAACAAACAGAAATACTGGAGTTAAAGACCATAATAACTGAAATGAAAAATTCCCTAGAAGGTTTCAATAGAATATTAGAACTGGCAGAAGAGAGAATCAATGAATCAAAGACAAGACAATTGAAACAAGTTAGGCTGAGATGCAGAAAGGGAAAAAATATGAAAAAGGTGAATAGAGCCTAAGAGACATGTGGAAAATCATCAAGTGTTCCAATATGTATACTATGGTACCCCCAGAAGGAAGAGAATGAGAGAAAGGGACAGAAAGAATATTCAAAGAAATAATGGAATAAAACCACCCAAATTTAATGAAAGATATGAATACACACATTCAATAGGCCCAATGAACCCCAAAGAGGATAGAATCAAAGAGAACCATACCCAGACACAGAGAAATCAGTCTTTGCCAAGGAGAGATTCCTGAAAGCTGCAAGAGAAAAGCAAAGTGTGATGTATCGGGGAACCCCAATTAAGGTTAAGTGCCAATTTCTCATCAGAAACCATGGAAGCAAAATAGTAATGGTACAAAATATTTGAAGTGCTGAAAGGAGACAATTGCCAACCAAAATTTTTATATCTGGTGAGATTATCTTTCAAAAATGAGGGAGAGATTAAGACATTCTCAGATAAACAAAAGCTGAGGGAGTCCATCACCACTAGACCTGCCCTACAAGCAATGCTAAAGGGAATTCTTTAGTCTGAAAGGAGAGGACATTAGACAGTGGTTTGAAGCAGTATATAGAAATGAAGACTTCTGGTAAAGGTAACCATATGGGTAATTTATAACTGCCCATACTACTGTATTGTTTTGTTTGGTAGATAACTACACTTTGTACTTCTTACAAGTTCTAAAATGCAAGCACATAAAAGTAAAGATAAATTTATGGTTTTATATATACAATGTAAAAATATATAATTTGTAATAAGTACAACAGAAAGGTGGGGATGGAGAGGTATAGGAAAAATGTTTGCATATGATATTAGAGTTAAGTTGGTATCAAAACAAGAATGGTTGTCACTGATTTAGGATGTTAAATTTAAGTCCCATGTCACAATATAGAATATTTCCAAAAAATATATTCAAAAGAAAATAGAAGGAACACAAAATAGTACACTACAAAAAAATCTAATAAATATGAGAGTAGGCGTTGACAGAAGAGTTGAGGTACAAAAGGATATAAGACTTACAAAGACAAAATAGGAAAATGGCAGAAGAAAGTCCCGCATTATTCATTCAATCCAGTCACATTGAATGAAAATGGATTAAAATCACCAATCAAAAGGCAGAGTTGGCAAAGTAGATAGAAAAGCATGACCAGGGGATGGGGGCAGTTTCTGCTGCTGCCTTTTCTTCCACCTCACCTGCCACTGGGGTTTGTATGAAAACACCAAGTGGCTGGTGGTGAGGAATCTGCTGTGTGCTCAGAGAGGAGCCTCTGGCACCACAGGCACTGAGCCCCATGCTACGTCTCAGCCAACCCCTGTCAGCACCCCATCCTGACTGATTATCTGCAAGGGTAGAATGAAGTAACTCAAGATGAGCAGGTGAAAAGTGATATCTGAGAAAAGCCTTACCAATAATTCTCAGATTGTGGGACTCCTGGCTTAGCTGGAAAAGATCAATACTAAATCTACAGAATCAGATACTGCCAGATGTGTCACATCAAAAATCCTTCATCTGGCTCAAAGTCAAGAAAAAACAAGGAGAAAAATGACAGCAAAAGGTTGTACAGGAATGGAAGTTCTGCAGTCAACATTAGAGAACATGAAAGAACTTCAAACTACACTTAATATCTTAAGCATTCTTGCAGAACTGGTGTTAGCTGGTGTCGGTCGAACATCAAGTTTCTTAGTTGCCAAAGGTGTTCACAAATATTATTACAGTTACTTCTGAATGCCAGCAAAGAATCTCCCCCAAATGAGGCGTTAATGGTGCAGATTCATTCCATTCTTGCAAAGATTGGACCAAAAGACAAAAAAACTGAAGTGAAAGCTAGAATTAATGGAGTTTTTAATGTAACCCTGAATTTGGTCAAACAGAATTTGCAGATCATCACTTGGTTCTGCCTTGTCTTCAGCTTTTTTTTCTTTCTTTCTTTCTTTTTTTTTTTTTTTTTTTTTTGTCTTCAGCTTTTATGTGTATATTCTGCCAACTCTGTGAATTCATTATCCTTAGGGAAAAATGGATTGTGGAATTGATGTTTAAAATCATTGGACCATTTATAAGAAAAATTCAGATCTTATGTGCTTTAGACAATCTTGCTGCATTGTTAGAATAAAAAACAAATGCCAGGAGAGCTGTAGACAGAGGATATGTCCAAGAGCTTTTAACAATTTATGTAGATTGGCACTGCCACAATAATTGGCATCGAAACATGCTCATTCAGAAAGGAATTTTACAGAGTTTAAAAACTGTTACAAACATTAAGCTGGGAAGAAGAGTATTTTTGATGCCAAAGGGATGAAAATTCTATACAACACTGTGCAAGAATGCTTGGCAATCAGGACCCCTGATCCTCTTGTCAACACCTCCAGTCTGATAATGAAAAAGTATTTCCCTACAAATCTCTTGCCACTCCCAACAATTAAAAGTTCTTTCCATTTCCATCTGCCAGTCATTCCTGTAATTGGCCCAGTGGCCCAGCTCTACAGTTTACACCCTGAAGTGGATGCCTTAATAGATTCAGTGAGATGGCTAAAGAGAATAAGGACATCAAGAAGACACTGGGTGAGTACAAATAAGAATTTTAAGGCATACATAGAAAAACAGTAGATCTTATGGGAATGAAAGGCACAATAAATGAAAATAAAAATTACACTAGAGGCATATAACAGCAGACTTGAAGAAGCAGAAGAAAGGATCAATGAGCTTGAAGACAGGGCCTCTGAAAGTGCACATGCAAAAGGACAGGTAAAGAAAAGAATAAAAAAAAAAATTGAACAGAGTCTCAGGAAACTAAATGTAAACATATGTGTCATGAGTGTCCCAGAAAGAGAAGAGAAGGGAAAAGGTCAGAAGGAATATTTAAGGAAATAATGGTAGAAAATTTCCCAACCCTATTGAAGGACATAGATATCCATGTCCAAGAACCAAAACTTACTCCCATCTGAATAAATCCAAATAGACCTACTCTGAGACACATACTAATCAGAATGTCAAATGCCAAAGATAGAGAATCTAGAGAGCAGCAAGAGAAAAGAGACTCATCACATACAAGGAATGACCAATAATATTAAATGCCGATTTCTCATCAGAAATCATGGAGGCAGGGAGGCAGTGGTATGATATATTTAAGATACTACAGGAGAAAAACTGCCGGCTAAGAATCTTTTATCTGGCAAGACTGTCTTTCAAGAATGAGAGTGAGTCTTTAAGGGGAGTACTACAGCCTGAAAAGAAAAGACAGGAGAGAGGGGCTTGGAAAAGAGTCTAGAAATGAAGATTATATCAGTAAAAGTAACTAAAAGTGTAAAAAGATATGACAGATAAAACCAAATGATCAAAATGGGTGAAGTAAGAACTGCCTTTACAGTAGTAACATTGAATGTTAATGGATTAAACATCCCAATCAAAAGACAGAGATGGCAGAATAGAAAAGAAACTATAAGCCATCTATATGCTGTCTACAAGAGTCTCACCTTAGACCCAAGGATACAAATAGATTGAAAGTGAACAGCTGGAAAAAGATATTCCATGCATGCAATAACCAAAAAAAAAAAAAAAAAAAAAAAAAAAAATCTGAAGTAACTATACTTATATCAGATGAAATAGACTTTAAAAGCAAAGCTGTTATAGAAAAAAGGAAGGTCATTATATACTAATAAAAGGGGCAACTCACTAGGAGGAAATAACAATCATAAATGTATATCCACCTAACCAGAATGCCCCAAATTACATGAGGTAAACACTGGCAAAACTGAAGGGAGAAATAGATGTCTATACGATAATAGTTGGTGACATCAATACACCACTCTCATTATTGGATAAATCATCTGTGAAGAGGATTAATAAAGAAACAGAGAGCTTGAATAATATGATAAATGAACTAAACTAATAGACATATACAGAACATTATACCCCCAAACAGCAGGATATACATTCTTCTCAAGTGCTCATGGATCTTTCTCCATGATAGACCATATGTTGGGACACAAAGCAGGTCTCAATAAATTTAAAAAGATCAAAATTATACAAAGCACTTTCTCTGATCATAATGGAATAAAGCTGGAAATCAACAACAGGCAGAAAAAAATGGAAAATTCACAAATAAGTGGAGATTAAACAATACACTTAAATAATCAGTGGGTTAAAAAGAAATTGCAAGAGAAATTAATAAATATCTTGAGATGAATGAAAATGACAACACAACATATCAGTTTCTATGGGGTGCAGTGTGTACTACTCGGGGTTCTCTAGAGAAACAGAACCAACAGGAGATATCTGTAAATAGTATGAGATTTTATAAAATTATCTCACATGACCATGGGGATGCACAAGTCCAAATTCCACAGGGCAGGCTGCAAACCAGGGGCTCTGATGAAGGTCCTTGATGAGTTCCCCAGGACACACTGGCTGTCTGATGTAGAGATGGGAATTCTCTTTGAATGCTGAAATCACTTCCTCTTTTAAGGCCTTAGATTGATTGGATGATATATCATTGCTGATGGCGAGCTCCTTAGTTGATTGTAGATGTAACCAGCCATCTATGCAATCAACTCACTGATGATTAAAGTCCATGAAATGCCCTTATATTACAATTAGCCCAGCACTTGCTTGAACAAACAACTGGGCACCATTATCTGGCCAAGTTGACACATTAGCCTAACCATCACACAGTGAAAGCAGTGTTAGAGGGTAATTTATAGCCCTCAATGTTTACATTTAAAAAAGAAGAAAGAGCTAAAATCAATGACCTAACTACACAACTGGAGGGACTAGAGAAAGAACAGCAAACTATGCCCAAAGCAAGAAGGAATGAAATAACAAAGATCAGAGCAGAAATATGAAGTTGAAAACAACAACAAAAACAATAGAGAGAATTAACAAAACCAAAAGTTGGTTCTTCAAGAAGATCAATAAAATTGACAAACCCTTAGCTAGACTCACAAAGAAAAAAAGAGAGAAGATGCAAATAAATAAAATAAGAAATGAAAATGGGGCATTACTACTGATCCCACAGAAATACAATAAAACATAAGAGGATACTATAAAAAACTATATGTCAAAAAACTAGACTATGTAGATGTAATGGAAAAATTCCAAGGAACATACAAACAACCTACACTGACCCTAGAAGAAATAGAAGACCTCAGTGAACCAATCACAAGGAGATTGAAATAGTCATCCAGCAAATTCCCAAAATGAAAAGCCCTGAACTTTTCACTTTGCTTTACAGATGAATTCTACCAAGCATTCAAAGATGATTTAATACCAATCTTACTGAAACCCATCCAAAAAACTGAACAGGAAGGAATGCTACCAAACTCATTCTACAAAGCCAATATTACCCTAATAACAAAGTCAGATAAACATATTACAAAAAAAGAAAATTACAGACCTATTTCCTTAATGAATATGGATGCAAAAACCTCAACAAAATACTTGCTAATTGAATCCAACAACACATTAAAAGAATTATTCATCATGCTCCAGTGGGTTTTATCCCAGTCATACAAAGGTGGTTCAACACAAGAAAATCAACCAGTGTAAAACACCACATTAATAAATCAAAGGAGAAAAAACACATGATTGTATCAATTGATGCAGAAAAGCACTGATAAAAACACTCCAAAAGATAGGAATTGGAGGAAACCTTCTCAACATGATAAAGGGCATACATAATAAACCAAGACCTAACATTGTACCCAATGGTGAAAGATTGAAAACTTTTCTGTTGAGACTGGGAACAAGACAAGGATGCCCACTGTCACTACTGTTGTTCAATATAGTGGTAGAAGTTCTAGCTAGAGCAATCAGGCAAGAAAAAGAAATAAAAGGCATCCAAATTGGAAAGGAAAATGCAAAACTTTTGCTATTCATGGATGATATGATCCTATACTTAGAAAATCCCAAAAAATCTACAAGAAAGCTACTAGAGCTAATAAAGAGGTCAGCAAAGTGGCAGGATGCAAGATTAATATGCAAAAATCAGTAGTGTTTCTATACACTAGTAATGAGTGATCTGAAGAAGAAGTCAGGAAAAAAATTCCATTTACAATAGTAACAAAAAAGAATAAAATATTTAGGAATAAACTTAACCAGGGATATAAAGCACTTGTATTCAGAAAACTACAATGCATCTCTAAACAAAATCAAAGAAGATCTAAATAAATGGAAGAACGTTCTGTGTTCATGGATGGGAAGACTAAATATTGTTAAGATGTCAGTTCTACTCAAAATGATATATAAATGCAGTGCTGATAAAAATTCTAACAGCCCTTTTTAAAGAAATGGAAAATCCAATTATCAAATTATTTGGAAGGGTAAGGGACCCTGAGTAGACAGAAACATCTTAAAAGGGAAGAATGAAGTTGGAGGACTCTTTTGTCTGGACTTTAAAACATATTACCTAGCTACAGTGGTGAAAACAGCATGGTACTGGAATAAAGATAGACATATAGACCAATGGAAACAAATTGATGGTTCAGAAACAGACTCTCACATCGATGGTCAAGTGATTTTTGGCAAGGCTGTCAAACCTACCTAACTGCAGCAGATTAGTCTATTCAACAAATGGTGCTGGGAAGACTGGATATCCATGTCCAAAAAAATCCATAGAGGACCCCTACGTCACACCTTATACAAAAATTAACTCAAAATGGATCAAAGAGGGGGACGGATGTGGCTCAAATGGTTGGGCGTCCGTCTCCCATATGGAGGGACCCGGGTTCGATACCCAGGACCTCCCGGTAAAAAAAAAAAAAAAAATGTCAATACTATCTTGCAATTGAATTTGATGTATAAAAGAAATCACAAGTACAATTAATTCAATTGCAGGGAAAACAGAAAACTTAGCAAAGTTGTTACTAATAAAATTGTTTTAAAAAAAAACAAAACAAAACAAAAAAATGGATCAAAGACCCAAATGTAAAAGCAAGAACCATAAAACTCCTAGAAGAAAATGTAGGGAAAATATCTTCAAAATCTGGTGGTAGGTGGGCATTTCTTAAACCTTACACTGAAAGCATAAGCAATGAAATTTTAAAAATGGATAAATGGGACCTCCTCAAACTTAAACACTTTTGTACTTCAAAGGACTTTGTCAAGAAGGTGAAAAGACAGCCCACTCAATGGGAGAAAATATTTAGAATCCACATATCTGATAAAGGTTTGATTTTCATGCTATATAAAGAGATCATACAACTCAACAATAAAAGAGCAAGCAATGGGAAACGGACGTGGCTCAAAGGTTTGGCGTCCGTCTACCATATGGAGAGACCAGGGTTCGATCCCCGGTACCTTCCGGTAAAAAAAAAAAAAAAATAAAAAAAAAAATAAAAGAGCAAGCAAACCAAAAATGGGCAAAGGACTTAAATAGATATTCCTCCCAAGAGGAAATACAAATGGTGCAAAAGCACATGAAAAAAAATGTTCAATATCACTGGCTATTAGGGAAACGCAAATCAAGACATCAATGAGATATCATCTCACACCTCATGGAATGGCCATTATTAAAACAAACAAACAATGCAAATATTCTCACTGTCCTGATTTTGTGATAATCAGGGTAGGCTAAACATTTGCTATATTAGAAACCATGCATGTGTCCCCAGACCTAGTTTTTCTTCCTAAGTCTGGTTTGCAGAATGCTGGTGATAAACCAAGCCTGATTTATTATATGAACATCCTGTATGGGAAATGACTGTAACTCTAGGTATCTTTGGTCAACCTTAAGGGCTATAGCAGGGGGACAGATGTGGCTTGGATGGTTGGGCATCCATCTCCCATATGGAGGGACCTGGGTTCAATCCCCGGGACCTCCCAGTTAAAATTAAAAAAGAAAAATATAGAAGGTGCGTGGGCCACCAGGCCCCATGTGCAGGTGCACCGTCAGGCCCCACCAAGCCACGCAGCAAGATGATGACATAAAAGGTGAGTGACACAAGGGAGACCCAAGACAAGACGTGCCAAAAAACCAGGAACTAAGGTGGCGCAGGCAGTAGGATGCCTCTCTCCCACATCAGAGCTTCCGAGGATCGAATCCCAGTGAAGACATGAGGAGAAGGATGAGAAGAGAGGGCAGGAAACAGACACAGAGAATTGCCCAGCAAATGGACACAAAAACAGGAAAAATGGTGTGTGTGTGTGTGTAAAAATGGATGAAAGTAAATAAATAAATCCTTAAAAAACAAACAAACAAACAAACAAAACCCAAGAAACAACAGGTGCTGGAGAGGAAGTGGAGAAATAGGAATACTCCTTCACTGTTGGTGGGAATGTAGAATGGTGCAGCCTCTGTGGAAGACAGTTTGGCAGCTCCTCAGGAAGCTAAATATAGAACTGCTGTATGATCTGGTAATCCCTCTACTAGGAATATATCCAGAAGAACTGAAAACAGTGCCACAAACAGACATTTGTACACAGATGTCCATAGTGGCATTATTCACAATTACCAAAAGATGGAAATAACCCAAGTGTCCATCAACCAATAATGGATAAACAAAATGTGGTATATACATATGATGGAATACTATGCTGCTGTAAGAAGAAATGAAATTGGGACACATATGATAACATGGATGTTGTGCTGACAAAGCCAGACAAAGAAGGATAAATAATGTATGGTCTCACTAATATGAACTAAATATGAGGAATAAACATATGGGGTTAAAACTTAGACTATAGGTTACTAGGAGATAGGATGAGGACTGAGAAAGAGTACTGATGCTTAATGGATGTAGAATTTTCAATTAGTTTGACTGTTAAATTATGGAAATGGATAGAGTTGATGGGAATACCTTATAGTGAGTATAACTAACATGGTTGGTTTATAAATGGGATTGTGGCTGAAAGGGGTAGTCTAGGGATATAAATGTCAATTGAAAGAAAGCTAGAGAATAATCTAGGGACTGAACAACACAGTGAACCCACAGGTGGATGAAGATTGAGGTTAATAATACAAATACAAATAATATCAATACAAGAATGTTCTTCTATGAACTAGAACAAATTTACGTCACTATTACAAGGCGGTAAGAACACAGTGATGCACAGGAAAAATACAATTAATGTAACTTATGGACTATACTTAACAGCAATATTGTAATATTCTTTCAACAATGTCAAAAAAAGTACTGTATCAAAAAAAAAAGTACTGTATCAATGCTAAGGGTGAATAAGAGGGGGCTATGGATTTTTCTTTCAGACTAAGGAAAATGTTCAAAGGTTTACTGGGGTGATGAATGCAGAACTCTGTGATAAAAGTGAAAGCCTCTGAGTGTACACTTTGGATAGAATGTACGAGGCAAGGGACTGTATAACACAGTGAACCAAGTGGTGGAAGATGGACTGTAGTTAACAGGACAAATTAGAGTGTTCTCTCATGACTATAACACATTTACAATACTAATGCATGGTGTTAATAATAGGGAGTGTATGAAAAAATATACCAGATGTATGCCATGGACCATAGTTAGTGATAACAGTCTGATCATGTTCTTTCATAATCTGTGGCAAATGTTCCACAGCAATGTAAGGTGTTGGTGGAGGGGTGATGTACGGGAATTCTGCACATTATGCATGATTGTTTTGTAGCCTCACAACTTCTCTAATTAAAAAAGGGGGGATGGTGAAGCATGACCAACTATATTCTGTTTACAAGAGACTTACCTTAACTTCAAAGACACAAGTTGCTTAAAGTGAAAGGCTGGGGGGAAAGGGTATATATATATATATACACACACACACACACACACACTTTTGTATGCTATGCAAATAATAACCCAAATAGAGCTGGGGTAGTGTACTAATATGAGATAAAACAAACTTTAAGTCAAAAAGTGATATAAGGTTTTGTAACTGTTTTTTTTTTTTTTCTTTATCCTGAAAGAGATTTATTAAATAGAAATTTATCAATATAATATGTGGCAGGTGATTTCAAGGACATATTTTTGGTTGACTCTCACATTATACTGATAAAGGAATCAATTCAACAAAAAAGATATAATAATTATAAGAATACATGTGTTTAACAATGTATTCTTTCAAAATATATAAAGCAAATATTGACCGATTTGAAGAGAGAAATAGACAGTTCTATATTAATAGTAGGACTCTACAATATGCCACTTTAAATAATGGCTAGAACATCTAGACAGAAGATCAACAAGGAAATAGAAGATTGTATGATACTCTAAACCAACTGGATCCAAGAGACAGAGATAGAATATTTCACATAATAGCAGGAGAATGAACATTCTTCTCTAGATCACATGGGTCATTCTCCAGGATAGTCCTTATATTAGCTTACAAAATAAGTCTTAATAAGTTCAAAAATATTGAAATCATACAATGTATCTTCTCTAAACATAATGGAATGAAGCTAGAAACCAATAACAGAGGGGTAAGTGGCAAATTCACAAATATGTGGAAATTAAACAACACATTCTTAAACAACAAACGGGTCAAAGGAGAAATCACAAGGGAAATAAGGAAATATCTTGGGCCAAAAGAAAACAAAAACACAACATACCAAACCTTATGGGATGGAGCAAAGGCAGGGCCAAGAAGGAAATTTATAGCTCTAAATGCTTACATTAAAAAAGGAGAGGGAGACACTGCAGACTTGGGACCCAGAGAAGCACAGGAACAGTAAATAACAGCTCTTCAAGTCTGTAATAAAAATGGCCTCCAATAAAACTACATTGCAAAAAAATAGGAAAGAAGCAGAATGGAAAGAGTAAAAAAGTTGAAGAAGCAGATTCTGAAGAATCTGTGGTAGAAAAAGTACTGGATTGACGTGTAGTGAATGGGAAGGTGGAGTATTTCCTGAAGTGGAAGGATTTACAGATGCTGACAATACTTGGAAGCCTAAAGAAAATGTAGACTGCTCAGAGTTAATTGAAGCATTTCTTACTTCTCAAAAAGCTGGTGAAGAAAAAGATGGCACAAAAAGAAAATCTTTATCTGACAGTGAAACTGATGACAGCAAATCAAAGAAAAGAGATGCTGCTGACAAACCAAGAGGCTTTGCTAGAAGTCTTGATCCTGAATGCATAATTGGTGCCACAGACAGCAGTGAAGAAGGAATGTTTCTTATGAAACGGAAAGATTCAGATGAGGCAGACTTGGTGCTGGCAAAAGAGGCAAACATCAAGTATCCACAGATTGTAATTGCTTTTCATGAAGAGAGACTCACTTGGCATTCTTGTCCAGAAGAAGAAACTCAATAATTGTTTGCATTGCTTTATATATATATATATATATATATATATACACACACATAAAATCTAGATCATGGTTTTTTAAATTTATTAGTGTGAAGAATAACTACATTTATGGAAATCAAGTTTTATATGTTTGTTTTGAAGTAGTAGCATTGGGGGAGTTGTTAGGGTTTGGGGGGGCTTTGGTTTTTTTTGTGTGTGTTGTTTTTTTTTTTTCATCAATATCACTGGTTAATTTGAACAAATAAATGTTTTCTGTAGTTGCTTCATGTATCATAAAAGAGCATTTGATACCGTGATATATTATTTCCTCTGCATCAGAGAACAGCTTTTCTAAATATGGGAAAAATTTTCAATAGTCATTACTGAATTAGAACTTGTGTTTAACCCTTATATGCCTAAGGACCATCCTGGCCACTCTGGGTTTTTTTGTTCGTTTGTTTGTGTGTATGTGTATATACATAAATACATATGTAATTTTAATTTTTGTATTTTTTTTTAACATTCACCAAAAACCAGTCAAAATACAAATGGCATTTCACAACCTACGGCTAAGTCCATGTTGCTTCTGGGATGCCATTATTCTGAGCAAACCAAAAAATCACTTCAAGTTAAAGTGAAAATTTTCCTGAAGTCATAAGCTTTGAAATCAAATAGTAGATTCAGCAATTAATTAGGCAATTTAAATATAATACAAATAATTTAAATAACATAATTTAAAGCAGCAAATCAAAATCCAGGTCTATATCTACAGTCATATAAATAAAAAATATTTGCAAAACTCTGAGAGGAAAATCTACCACACCAACAATCTTCAAACCCCGATGAGAAAACAAGGTAAATACTGTTGTGTTTTCATTAGCCAAATAAGGCTTAGTTAAATGGGCATTTAAACGTTCCTTCTAGAGAGCCATTTCTTTATGGAAAGTTGAAACCCCTGTGCTGTATTGACTAAAAAGGTCATGATTCATGGGAACCTAATCAGACAGTTAGAGATGTTGTAGTTTAGGACTTGTTGGCATAAATTTTTAGACAGACTTTTGTAATCTAAACTATTGACCTGCATGTTTTTTCTTTACCCCCAATGCATTCCTTACATGTAGGCTCAAGCTTTCCAGTATTTGGATTACTGGTTTAGCAGAATCCAGGAAAATCAATAACTTCATAGTAATCAGAATGTTATCAACCATATGTTGTTTACTTTAATGTAAATACTGGTGACCAGTGATTAATAAATAGTTTTATATTCCTTTTAAAAACCATCTCAAGTCAGAGAACTAACCTCACAACTGGAGGATATAGAAAAAAAAAGAGCAAAATAAACACAAAATGAGCAGAAGGAAAGAAATAACAAAGATAAGAATGGAGATAAATGAAATAGTGACTTAAGGAGAAGGTGTAGCTCAGTGGTTGAGCAGTTGCTTTGCACGCGAGAGGTCCTGGGTTTAATCCCCGGTACCTCCTAAAAAATAATAATAAAATACTATAAATAAATAAATAGGTTAAAAGAAGCCCAACATTGTTAGTACATTAACACCATTTTAAAAAAAAGAAAAAAGGAAGTGGATGTGGCTCAAGCAGTTGAGCACCTGCTTCCCACATGGGAAGTCCCGGGTTTGGTTCCCGGTGCCTCCTTAAAAAAAAAACAGAAACAAACAACAAGCAAAACAAATGAAAAAACCAACTCAGGGGAGCCGATGTGGCTCAGTGGTTGAGCGCCAGCTTCCTGCATATGAGGTCCCAGGTTCAATCCCTGGTCCCCAGTACCTCAAAATAAATAAATAGAATCACCAAAACCAAAAGTTGGTTCTTTGATAAAATCAATAAAACCACAAATCTTTAGCTAGACTGACAAAGTAAAAAAGAGAGGACACAAACAACTAAAATATAAAATGAAAGGGGGGACCATTACTACCCAGGTAACTCAAAAACAAAACAAAACAAAACAAAAAACACAACTTGCACTGATACTAAATTAAGCTAATTAACAGCTATTCATTAGATACCTAGATCAGTTCTAAAAAGAGAATACTGAAACATTGATTACTGAGTATAATTTAACTTTATGTGTTTTTGCTTTTTATTTTTATATGAGACAGAGAGCCTCTATATATTTGGGTCTGTTAATGAAAGTGTTCAGTTTTTGACACTTTGAGAAGCTGTACTATAAAGATGTGCTATGGATATGGGACTGTTGGACATCTCAGCAGATGCCAGCACAGGCATATAACCTTATGGATCAAATTAACTTCCCACCTCCACCTAACTCTGAGAAGCATCTCCAGGAAAAAGTGGGCATTCCAAAATGGAATGAGATTCATTCTCTGCCAGATAGAATGAGATTCAAATTAGGAATTATGTACAGTTTCAGAAAAATTAAGGTATTTTATGGATTATTTGAACCCACTATAAACATATAGGTTTTTTGCTCTTGAGATGGATGCAATAATCAAAATTCCACACAACCCCAAATCCTTACACTGCAGTGATCAAGGCAGGGGAGTGTAAGCAATGCAGAAATTAGTGGGCAGGTGGAGGACAGAGTGTCCGGGCTTGAGACCCCAGCGACCCCACACACCAGGGAGAGAAGGCTTATTGCTGGAACCACAGGTCCACTGCTGCTCTTGCCACTGCATGCCTGGATTGGTGGGGTCTCTGGTGGCCACAGCCAGTGGAGACCCTGACTCAAGACAGGTGGCCAGCCCTGGCCTTCCCCCTTACTGACAACTTACCCTGCCACATCCATTTTCTGACTGGGAAGCAGAAACGTGAAACAGGGCTGTGTTCCTGCAATGCTTTTAATGTAATTGTAGCACTTTGATATTGTTTATGAATTCCAGAAATAGATATTGGATTATGTTTGTAAACTGGTCTGTTCCTCTCAGCATATTAGATCATATTAACTTCAGAGGTTTCACTTTTACTTGATTAAATTATGATTAGGGCTCTGATTGGGCTCTGGTGGGCGGGGACACGCAGGGAAAACGACATGGCAGAGGAGAGAGTTGGGGTTTTTGATGCTGGAGCCCTGGGAAGTAAACATATAGGAGAAGAACACAGAGGAATAGCGACAGCTCCATAGACACAGCAGAGGCCCCGAGAAGAGAGACAGAGCCGTTTGCCTGATAGTCTACAGGTAACCTTGTAGAGAGACCAGAGCAGCTAAGCCCAGAAAGAGACGAGCCCCGGGGAGAGAGACAAGCCTTATACTAGCCTACAGCTGAGACCAGAAGAAGCTGGGACCATGGAGCCTAAAGAGGAAGGAGGAAGGCTGAATCCTCGCAGAGACCAGCAACCATCTTGCTCCAACATGTGGCAACAGACTTTGGTGAGGGAAGTAGCTTACTCTTTACGGCCTTGTAACTTTAAGCTTCTACCCCAAATAAATACCCTTCATAAAACCCTACAGATTTCTGGTAATTTGTATCAGCACCCCTTTGGCTGACTAATACAGTAATGAAGCAAGAATTTGGGGAAGGGCTAGTCACTTGTGACTTATTTGGTGTATATGAGACCAAATTGCCTCAGAGTGAAGCCTTCTTATTCCTTACTATATTTGCCAACCTATCCATTTCCTTCTTCCCTGAAGTATTTTTGGTACTTTCCTGACAGCTCAGGGGTCATTTGTAATGAAATTTCCAACCTCCTGTTTCTTTCTGAGCAAGGAAACTGGGGCTGGTGAGGAGCGTTCATTCTTGTTTGGGGACACAGCTGGTGTAGGCCAAGTTTAAATGCAGAATTCCTGCAGTGAGATTCTGAACGCTGCCACCAGCTCTTGAGGCTGTGCTCCTGGGCTCAGTACTGGAGATTATTCCTGGGGCTAGAAAAGCTCCAGTGGGTGGGCCTTACTGTATCTGATCCCCTGGACCTCATGTATCTGATCTAGAGCTGGAGCAAAATGTGATTCCCCACATCATTCAGGATTCAGAGACCAGAAGCACAGAGAACCCTCCACTACCCTCCTCTCCCGCTCCCTCCAGCTAGTCCCACACACCATATTCCATTTGAAGGAAAACAAAAAAGGATCTTAGATAATAAGAGAAAGGAGCTGAACTTCATACCACTTAGAGCTGTGTAGAGAAAGCCTATAAAGGGAGAGAGGACCAAAAGAAGGACAGAAAAGATACGCAATGGATTCTACTTTCTGCCTGGTGGCCTGATGGAGAGGAGGAAGAAGAGAGAAATTTCCTTACTCAAGCTTACCCAAAGATTTGGGGATAAAATAAAATTACCATTCAAATGGAAAAAGTCTCAGGTCACTTAGAACCCAAACCAAAAGGCCTGACAGTTCAGACCCCTAACTCCCTCCAATCTTACAGCCTGGGGAGATGTCACAAGAGCTTATCAGTACACATCTCCAGACTCTTAAGGCCAAGGATTTGAAGATGCTATCTGGGGTGGGAGTTTTCACAATGAACTCGGTCAGCCTCTGCAGTTCCCAGGAGGTACCCTGGGGTGTCTAGTAAAACAAGAGTTGGGGGGAGTCAAGAGGAAGGAGCTCCAGTTTCCAGTCCCAATTCAATCAAAGCAGTCTAATTTTACCTGTTCTATGTTTGGGGGCAGGAAATACTTATTTTATTTTATTGTGGACACACACACATAAACCATTCCCATTTTAACCATTTTTAAATGTACAATTAAGTGGCATAAATTATATTCAGTGATAAGCTACCATTACCACCATCCATTACCAAAACTTATTCATCACCCCAAACAGAAATGCTGTACCATTTAAGCATTCACTCTCCATTTCCCCCTCCCTCCCCTGAGTCCAAGACCCTGGTACCCTCTAATCTACTTTCTGTCTCTATGAATTTGCTTATTCTAGATATTTTATAAAAGTGGAATCATACAATATTTGCCCTTTTGTATTTAGATTATTTCACTTATGTTTCCATGTTCATCCATGTTGTAGCATGTGCGCACACTTCATTCCTTTTCATAGTTGAGTAATATTCCATTACATGAATGTACCACATTTTGTTTATACCTTCATCTGTTGATGGACATTTGGGTTCCTTCCATCTTTTGGCAATTGGGAATTAATAAAATAAAGCCAAAATGAATATCGGTGTGTAAATATCTGTTGGAATCTCTGCTTTCAATTCTTTGAGGTGCATGCCTGGTCAAACAGTAAGTCTATGTTTAACTTTCTGAGGAAACACCTAACTTTTCCACAGCAGCAGCACCGTTTACATTTCCACCAATAATGCACAAGTGTTCCTATTTCTCCACATCTTTGTCAACACTTGTTATTTTCCATTTTTGTGATAAGCTCACTGTAGTTTTGATTTGTATTTCTAGAATGGTTAATGATGTTGAGCATCTTTTTGTGGGTTTCTTGGCCATTTGTATATCTTCTTTGGAGAAATATCTATTCTTTTCCCTATTTTCTAACTGAGTTGTTTGTCTTTATGTTCTTGAATTGTAGCAGCTCTTTATATATTCTGGATTGTAAACCCTTATCAGATATATGACTTCCAGATATTGTCTCCCAATCTAGAGATTGTTTTTTCAATTTCTTTTTTTTTTTTTTTTTTTTTAGATTTATTGATTGATTGATTGGTTTACTCTTATCCATTTTGAACCCCCCCCCTTTTTTTGCTGTTTTTGTATCCATTCACTGGGCAATTCTCTGTGTCTGTTTCCTGCCCTCTCTTCTCATCCTTCTCCTCCTGTCTTCACCAGGATTCTATCCTCGGAAACTCCAATGTGGGAGAGAGGCATCCTACCACCTGTGCCACCTTAGTTCCTGGTTTATCAGCCCATCTTGTCTTGGCTCTCCCTTGTGTCACTCTCCTGTTACATCATCATCTTGCTGCTTGGCTCGGCGGGGCCTGATGGCTCACCGCGTGTAGGGCCTGGCGGCACACCCACGCATGAAGCTTAGGGGGCTCACCTGCTCACGGGGCCTGGCAGCACACCCACACACAGGGCCTGGTGGTCCACGCACCATCTATATTTTTCTTTTTTTCATTTTTACTGGGAGGTCCCGGGGATCAAACCCAGGTCCCTCCATATGGGAGATGGACTCCCAACCATTTGAGCCACATTCACCCCCCTGCTATATCTCTTAAGGTTGACCAAAAATACCTAGAGTTACAGTCATTTCCCATACAGGATGGTCATATAATAAATCAGGCTTGGTTTATCACCAGCATTCTAAAAACCAGACCTAGGGAGAAAAACTAGGTCTGGGGATACATGCATGGTTTCTAATATAGCGAATGTTTAGTCTACCCTGATTATCACAAAATCAGGACAGTGAGAATATTCGCAGTCAATTTCTTAATAATGTCCTTCAATGCATAAAAGTTTTTAATTTCCATAAAACCCAATTTATCCATTTTTTTCTTTTGTTGCTCATTGTAGGTAAAATTTTATTTGAAAATGATTCCAATGCTGGAAACAATTATTTTGAAACCTTTGCTCTAAAGGATACACCTCAATACCCCTATCCCATCCACTCACACTTGGGAAAATTTAAAGAGGATACATGGTTAAGGTTGGGATGTGCGTTAGGCACACACATTTCAGGTCTGTCTTTATTAAAGCTCAGGAATACGAGATAGCCTGACCCAGCTTAGAGCAACTGTGTTTCTATAAGGAAATTTATTGTTATCTCATCCCAATAAAATAAAACTCAGAACATCCAAAATTTGGCCTGGAAGAAGGATCTCCAGGTGGAGTATAGGAGTTGGACCTAAAAACCCTTCTTCTGTCCCTCTGGGTTCTGAGGATAGCCTTCCTCTTTGGGTTTTCTCTTTCTCACCACCTCCACTCCACAAAGGCTCCCCACCACTCTGGGTGGGGGAGGGGTTGCTCCCCCAAACATTTCTGTCTTTTCAAACATCTTCCTTTTTCTATCTAGCATAGCAGTAAGTCACTTCCACAAATTCCTCAGCTGAGACAAGACAGGAACTTTCAAAACAACTAAATATTAGGGGAGAGCAAAAGAGAATAAAAGAGTATTATTTAAATGATACAACTTCCAAAGCACAAGACTCTGATTCCACCTGAACTGATCCCAGGAATTTTACCTCTTCCCATTTTATGAGATCCATGAATGGCAATGAGCTTGCTATTCAAAGAGCTGAAGTCATTTCCTAGGGTCTTTGCCTGGGCCCTCACTTCTAAGCTCTCATCCTGATGCTACATGGCCAGAGCCATATGGACACCCACCACCTGGGAACCGTCTCTTAGACATCTTGACATTCCATTGACCAAACCAAAAAAGAGTCCCCTCGCCTGCCAAACTAAGCTTGGTACTGGGGTTTCAGAGATGTATTTCTTCCCCAGGAACTGACAAGGATTGATTCCATTCCTCAAGAGGGACTTCCTACGCTTTACCTTCTCAGGTCAAAGAGTCCACACTCATCTTCATTCTTTTATAACCAGATAGGGAAACATTATGTATGCACCACAGTTCCTCTCTGGAGAGCATCGTGTTCAGGTCTGGAGGTTGGGGGAGTTGTGTTGAGAATGCTTTGATAAATGCTTGGGGCTTGAAGTTTGTCTTAATTGGTGGCCCTCAGCCCAGATCTGTCTTTGGGCCAAGGCAATGGGGGTAGTTTTAATAATAAAGAGAATCTGGAAGGGGTAATCTAAAAAGTGGAGAAGATGCCTTAGGTTGGGTGCTGCATGGGAGTGGACTGGGGATACTAGGGGTGAGGAATTTGGAGAGAACAGGAATGTCTCAAAGTAGACTTTGGTGGGAATGCTGTGAATTCTTCTAACTCTTCTAGGAAATCTTAAGTAAGTCTTCAATGCTCATTTGTATTTTTCTGTGAGTTTCTTTTGAGCCTTGAATTTCAGGTCTGATCATGGACATCCCTGGTGCAATACAAAGGCAGCCCTGAAGGAAGACAAAATCCAGAGGCAACTGGCCAGGAGAGAATAAGGTCTCAGGAAACAAAAGTGGGAGAAGCACAGAACTTTCCCAGGCTGTAAAATTGGAAATGTAACGAGAGTTTAGCTGGATCTCCTGAGTTAAGGATGTCCTAGCTGACTTTAGGGCTACAGGATGATAAACCAGCATTAAAGTCTTTCTCTGGATCCCCTTTTCCAAAGCACATACTCTGGTGATGGAGGTGCTGCTTTCCCAAACATCTTTACATCTTTATTCAAACATATTTCCATTGTTCCCCTGACATGGCAACAAATCCTTTCCACAGATTCCTCAGCTAAGACTGGAACCTTCAAAACAACTAAATGTTAGGGAGAGCAAATGGGAAACAAACATGGAATATAAATCATATAAATGAGGCAGCTTCCAAAGCACAAGGACTCTCTTTGTGTGCCATGATGCAGGAATCCCTTTAAAACTGGCCCTCCCCAACTCTCCATTTCCTTCTCTTCCAGCACTCCTACTTCTCCCTGAATGCCGCAGTATCACCGGTTCTACGAAGCCTAAAGACCACTCTCACACCACTGGCTGGGACTGACCACTCTCATCTACATCACATGGTGCAGGGCAATGCAAAACACTTCATGTGTGGGAGCGGATGTGGCTCAAGCGGTTGAGCACCTGCTTCCCACATGGGAGGTCCCAGGTTTGGTCCCCGGTGCCTCCTAAAAACAAACAAACAAAAAACAAACAATAAGGAAACAAACAAAAAAACCAACTCAGGGGAGCTTATGTGGCTCAGTAGTTGAGCACCAGCTTTCCATATACGAGGTCCCAGGTTTAATCCCTGGCCCCAGTACCCAAAAAACAATAATAACAACACACACACACTTCATGTGAATATTTATTTACATGTTTGACGTTTCCAGTAGACATGAGTTTTTAACCCCAGAAGCTAAGAGTGCTTAGAAAATAGTAGAATCTCAACAAATGTTTGTTGAATTAAAGAATTCCGGTGGAGGATGTTAAGGTGAAAAGATAACAGACCAGGTTGGAGCCCCAATTGTGCTACTTACTAGCTGGATAACTTGGAACAGATCTCTCACATGCCAATTTCCTCATCTGTAAAATATCATTAATAACAGTTACTTTAGAGTAGAAAGACGTTTAAAGTATATAACGTGCCTGGCACATAGTAGATGTAAAATAAATAAGTGGTAGCTATCAAAAAGTAGGCCAATGGCTTTTAAGATTTTTCTTTTACAACAGCATAACCATTTAAAATATAATATTTCACAGAACCAGACAGGAGCAGTTCTACTTTAACTTAGAGGTGGAGCCTCAGAGCCCTACCTGCTCAGCTACTTCCCTATCTTGACCCAGCTCATGTCACTCCAGCAGAGCCCCAAGGTTCCCAAGAGCATGGAGTAAAATCTATTGCCTTCCACCAGCATACAACTGGTAGTAAGTGAGATGATTTCAAATGGCACAAAGACACAGCATTAAAAATACAGAGCCTATAATAAGAAAGTCATTCCTCTTTCAATGCTTTTTTAGTTTTCCTGATTCTTGAGGAGAAAAGCCTCAGTTTGGGGTTAATATGTCCTTAAGTTCTCTCTTACTCCTCCTAATACCCCAATATTAAAAGACAGCCAACCCCAGGCTCAGAACCTTCAGCAGACAACAGTACCCAGCTAGAATTTAATGCTACTGTTTTGTTCAATTCCCATTGCTACCTGCATCATGCTCTATAAGTTTGGGAAAATTACTTTCCAACAAGCTTCACTTCCTTTATTTGCAAAGTGGGGGTAATAAGGCTTACTTCATTTGTGAAGATTTCACACTGATTTGTTCTAAACATATTTACTGAGAAAATTCTGTGTGCCAGGTTCTGTGGTAGCCTGATGAGCTACAGCAGCTCAAAAATGAGATCTTTGCCCTCATGGATCTTCCAACCTAGAGGGAGATCCATGAGTCAAGAAGGAATTAATTTATATAGTGCCACGGGGGGTATAGGATGCTGGAGAAACTTTCACTTAAGTGGGATACCTAACTTGGATTTGGAGATAGGGGTGGTCAAAGAAGATTTCTTTAAAAAAAAAAAAAAAATGGCAACTCAGCTGAGTGCTAAAGAACTGGTAGTATTTAGACAGGAAAGAGGAGAGAGAACAGCATGGACTAGAGGCAAGGGACACTGAAATAAGACATGCTGAATTCTTAGTAGATGATCTGGAACATAATACGTACTCAATAAACAGTAACAGCCTTTAGAATTATTAGAACCTCCTCAACCTCAAGAAGACTTAGATTCATCTTTGCAGCCTCAGCATCAGTGACAGTTCCTGTTCACATAGTGAATGCTCAATAAGGTGAATAATTGAATAAATAAATAAATGAGTAAATGACTACATGAATGGAAGATTATTAGTTATTTCTCTCTGCTCCTAGGGACTAGTCCATATTAGAAGTCACATTCTTACTCAGGCCTTACCTAGAACAGTCTGGTTCCCAACTCTATAGAGGGAGTAAAACTGCAGGCTGGCTATGACTTTGGACTTGAGAGATTTCCACTGGGTTCAGCTGGAATCACATGGCTACCCTTACCTCTAGCCTAGGACGGGCTGTGCTTTTCCTTCTTTACAACACCGATGCTATCAATGAGACCCACATAACTGATTTTTGTTTTAAAGTCAGTCTGCATGAATGACATATATTTGTCATTCCACAGGGCTTGGCAACTTGTAATACTTGTAAAAGCAAGGTGGCCTCCTTATCTTCTAGAGCCAGCTGATTGTAGTTCATGGAGCAATGAAGCAGGTTAGTGGGTGGGAGGTCATTAAAAAGTCAAGAACAAGTTATAGGGAAGTCTGAGGCTAATGATAATAAGAACATCTGGGGAGCGGATGTGGCTCAAGCAGTTGGGTGCCTGCTTCCCACATGGGAGGTCCCGAGTTCCGTTCCCAGTGCCTCCTGAAAAAACAAACAAACAAACGACAACAAGCAAAACAAATGAAAAAAAGAACTCAGGGAAGCCAATGTGGCTCAGAGGTTGAGCGCAAGCTTCCCACATACAAGGTCCTGGGTTCAATCCCTTGTGCTGGTACCTTAAAAAAAAAAAAAAAAAAAGAACTGACATCTATTGCTCACTCTGTATTTGTCAGAAGTACTAAGTGCTTTCTGTGCATTATCGCATTTAATCCTTGCAAAGACTCTTAGATAGATACTGGTAACATCCATACTTTACAGGTGAGGAAACTGAGGTCTAGAGAGTGACATGACTTGCCCAAGGTCACACTGCTAGTCAGAGACTAGCTGGGATCAAACCCAGTTAGTTAGTGCAAGAGCAGAACTGGTTAACCTCTTAACCTCAACCACTGTGCCACAAGCCCAAAACAGAAAGACAAAAACAATGGGCTTAAACATATCGCCAGGGCCTGGGAACATCCAACAAAACCAGGGCCATGCTGACAAAATCCACGCCAAGTTTTGTTTTCGTTGACTTTGTGAGCCTGTTAGAACACTGAGTAAACTTTTTTTTTTTTTTTTAGGAAAATGAAGAAGAAATAAGAAACAGATTCAAGTGGATAATAGATTTTTTTTTCTATTTTGAACCATATCACCTGAAATTGCAGTGTGGCATCAAGGGACATAATCTGAGCATTTGTTTCCAAACCTGTTGAAAGCCAGGTAACTTGTTGACTCTTTAACTACATTAGCAATAAATTCCTTTTTTTCCCCTTTGCCTGAGCTAGTTTGATTCTAGTTTCTGTCACTTAAAATCAAGAGTCCTCAGTGATGTAATACTGTTCAATAAAATGGATGCACTTAAAGTAAATTAACCAAATTCCCTAATATTGGGCTTTGAGACTGTTTCCAATTTGCACTATTTTAATAACATCACAGTAAGCTTCCTGGTACACATATCCCTGTGCAGATGACGGATTATTTCTTTAGCATGCATGCAAAGAAACCCATCAGATTAATTTACTGCAATCTGACTGGAACCCCATAGCTCTGCTTAAATTGCCCACCTTAGCTCACCAAACATCTAATTGCCTATTTCAATAGCCCTTTTCTCAAGCCTCATCCTAGTTAGCTTCTTCCCACTTGTTTCATCTGGAAAATCCCCTTAGACGTCAATGAGCCTTTGTCTTCCTATTCCCAGGATTCACCTTGGGTGCTAATCCTGAAGGACTGGTAGGAGTACTGATTGAGGCACATTTTGGGAATAAGTAAGCTCAGCAGGAGAAAGTGTGAATTAGCTATGTTCACCAAAGCATTAACACGCTGGGAGTTGTTTCCATTGCTATAGCCAGAGGTGGTTAACCTGGAGTAGACAGGGCAGGAGATTCCTTAGGGTTCCCAAAGTGACCCAGAGGCTTGGCAAAACCCCTGAAATTGTAAGCAAATATTTGTGGGGTTCTGCATTTTTCTGGGAACGGAAAAAAAAACAAACCCACAAATCTTTTATCAAAATTCTTAAAGGGGTCTGGGACCCAAAACAGATTGTGTCACTTCTGTTGATAGTCTCCTAACCTGTGTTTCCCCTCAACTGGCTTTGTGGAGTTCTCAATCTGGAGAATTAAATCAGTAATTACCAACCAACCTGTCACGTGCAATGAAGTCATGATGCTATAGGAGCTCCCTGAGAAAGTCTTCAGGTAGAAACTTAGGGTCCACTTAACACTAACCTTTGGGCCAGCAAAGAATGACTTAGCAGAGTGGGGAGAAAGGGCCGGCAAGTTGAGAAAAGTTACAGCTACTTTCTGTGATGCCTGGTTCATTCTTTAGCCCTTTAATGTTAGCTCTCCAGTACCCAGATGGCCAGCACGGGGCATTATCTGCGGCCTCCCTCCACCTACGCCCCAAAGCACAGATGTGTATGACATCTGGAACTCTGTACATCTGAAGAACAGTGTCAGGCTGGCTACAGCATTTCACTTTCAATATGATCTGCTCTCTGCCCCTTCTGTCTATTGTGGGCTGCTTAAATCCTAGTGGCTGCATCCAGATTGCCTTATCTTAGTGCATATCTATGTTTTGAATTCTTGGTTCTTTTTCTCCCACGTTTAATGGGAGAGGTTTCCGGTCAACATTTCTTCCCTGCTCTCTGATGACAGTAACTCCAGCCGTTTTGTTATCTCAGTGTACTATCTTCAGTGAATTTACTTAAAATGAATTAATATCCCATGTTCCAAGATCACTAATGGAGGTATTAAATGAAACAAGATTGAACCTCAGCGTCCATCACATCTGCTTTGAGACCTCCCAGAATCCAGCCTAGTAAAGATCTGTATTTCTATTTATTTCTTGTCATAGGTCCACCACATGCCTCAATGGACAAGGTTGGATTCCTTCCAAAAATATAATATCTTGAGACCAATTCAATGTCTCATTAAAATTTTAATCTGTCTCCTGTTACTCATGAGCATTTCTAACCTATGCTTTTTAAATACCATTCAACCGTCCAAAGTGTGTCTATATTTTAGATAGTTTTCTCCACATGATTATATGAAGCATGGCTACATGAAGAAAAAAAGCCCATGTACCTCACCCTGTTACCTTGACATTCAAGATCCTACAACTTAATGTCTTTTTCTTTCAGAGGTATGCACTCTGCAAGGATATGAGCTCTGGATTCAGATAACTAGGTTCAAATTCTGACTCTTCTACTTCCTGTGTGACTTTGAGCAAGCTAATTAACATCTTGATATCTTGGTTTCTTCCTTTGTCATAGAGTGACTGACAGAATTAAATTGCCTAGAGTTATTAAGGAAATTAAATAGGCAACACATGTAAAGCACTTAAAAAAGGGGGATCTCTGTTCTACACCCACAAGGAATTGAATTTGACAACCTGAATGAGCTTGAGAAGGGCTTCTTCCTCAGAGCCTCCAGTAAGGAACACAGCTGTGTTAACCCCTTGGTTTTAGCTCAGTGAGATCCTATTGGACTTCCGCCTTACACAAACTGCTAGGTAATAAATTAGTGTTGTTTCATCTGCTAAATCGGTGGTAATCTGTGACAAGAGCAAGAAAAAGCTGAAACATTGCTTAATAATATTGGCTTTTATTTGCCAGCCTTCCAAACCAGCCTATTAAGATTCATCAAGTCATTGTATTCTCCTTCCTCTAGTTCTTTGTAGGTCCCTCTCCTCAAACAGTCACCTTCAAGGCCTTATTCAAACCTTCTTTAGGTTGCCTTTCATCACCCTTCCATGAGAATTAATTACCCTTGGTCTTCCAAAGAACGATGGCATATGCCATACTCTTTCTTTCAGAGCTGTTTACCTTCTTGCCACTTCCCCACTCCAATGTGAGTGCTGGAAGAAAGGCTCCATTCCAAACTCATGTATTTTTGCACTGCACGTTCATTACATTCTCCTTGAAGAGGTAGGTTGGAAGAGAAAGGGAAACTAACACTCATTGAGAGTTCTCTATGCCAGGCCCTGTGCACATAAATTATTTTATTTAATTCTTACAAGAGCCTTTTAGGGAAGATAGATATATACCTTTTATACAGGTATCTCAGTGAGACAAGCAAACTTGTCCAAAGTCCAACAACCTATACAAGGAAGAGCTGTGATTTGACTTCTGGTGAATTCAGGTCTGCCTGGTTCTAAATTTGTTGCTCTTTCTACTTCACCATCTTAAGATGTTTCTCATGAATACCACCATTCCCACCATCACAAAGGACACCCATATAGCCCTTTACAAAGCACTTCATACTCAGAGCAGCCTTTGAGGAAGGTTCTATGGTGCTAATTTTAAAGATAAGAAAATGGAAACCTGGGGAGTTTCTGATCTGCCCAAGGTCACACATAGTCCCTGATTTGAGCTCAGGACTTCTGATCATCAAAACACTTAAGGGTTCTTTCCACCACATCGCAGCTAGTTCCAATCAGTGTTTGGGCAAATTAAATGTTATGCAGTCTCAGGCTTTCTCTCTCTCTCTCTCTCTCTCTCTCTCTCTCTCTCTCTCTCTCTCTCTCAAATTACTGCAAGGGAGTATTTCTAGCATCTCTGAGTCACATTTCAGAGTTTTGGTTATATGGGCCCCACCTTCCAATGCTGCAAGCTACATTTGTGTCATGCTGACTTCTTCCAGATCACACACCCAAATAGGGAATGAAAGAGATTCTAACGCAACTTCTGAAGCTTCTAGGGCCCCACCTTCTCACCCACACAGACAAACCAGCTTGAATTCCCCTTTACTTAGGATCTTTTGGTCAATTTTTAATCACCATGATCAGTTAATTTTTATTTATGTTTTTATTTCAAAAATAACATATTAACTGTTTAAAAAGTAATTTAAAATCACATTTAATCCCACCAGCAAGAAAACCAAAGGAAGTTACTTTTAAATTAAAATGTTCCTGAAAGTAGCTTAAGGATTCTATATATAACACTATAAAAATGGATACATTAAATGCACAATAATTTCTTCATCTGCTCATATGGGGACCTAGTATTTTACAAGCAATTCCTTTAGCTTTGATACACTTTCTTTTAAAAGTGAACATCCTTATTGCATTCTCCTCATGCTTTCTTTTCTTAATGTCTCTAGGCTTACTTTGTTAACTTCATAGTTGTTTCATTAATTTTACTATAGATGAAACAGGATCTATATTCCTATTTGAATGAAAATCAGTTTACTAGTTCTGTCCTCAAGAATCGCCTTAGTTGTTCTTTTCTTTATAAATATTAATGTAAATACCCACTTCTAATACTCCTGAGAACAAACCTCCAGGCCCACCGACTCTGTGACCTTCTTATTTGCTAAGTGCTCCCAGGCCTGCTTTCCATCAAAAGTTACAGCGGTGCTTTCATTACCTCCTAATTCTTCATACGACTTGGCTCTGGTTTCTTTGTGAGTGGAAGCAAATAATAATCAGTGCAATGGCATTTTCAGTTATTTGGATGGCTATTTCCTCACCTAAAGGGTTTTCCTTAATGCAGCAATTTCTGTTTTTGTAATTATATATAACAAACATTTTCTCAAAGCCTTCAGTCTCATCCTACTGGCTCCCTCATTTCTCAGCAATCCCTGACCCTACTTCGGGATGCCTCAACTTAGTTAGAAAACTAGGTTTT
This sequence comes from Tolypeutes matacus, assembly GCA_026826555.1. Classification (NCBI taxonomy): domain Eukaryota; kingdom Metazoa; phylum Chordata; class Mammalia; order Cingulata; family Chlamyphoridae; genus Tolypeutes; species Tolypeutes matacus. The sequence goes on from JAKSZT010031676.1 coordinate 17,206,295, forward strand.
CTCATGTTTCTCCTTTTCATACAGTAAGGATATTGCTTTTATTACGCTAACCTCCCAATTATTGTGTCACTTTAACTAGCTAAAAAGTGAAACAGTTAATCAAATAGTATCTGTAGAAGGTGTACCCAACTGTGGAGTCACAATGAGTCTATTAAATAGACCAACTGATATTTATGGATCATCCAGATTGGTGAGTTGTCACTCATTAAATTATTCCATGAGTGTTTACTATATGCCTAATGTAAGTAATAACTATAATAATATTTTCTGAGTATTTACTCTGAGCCAAGCATTGCTCTGAGTACTATAAGCACCATATATATATATATATATATATATATATATATATATATATATACACACACACACTCCTCAGAACAAACTTGTGATAATTTAGTTGGTTCATTTTACAGATAAGGACAAAAGGACAATGAGACACAGAAAATTAAGTAATTTGTCCAAGGTCACACAGCTAGTAAAGGGCAGAGCCAGAATTTGCAGCCAGGAAGTCTGGCTCTTGTGTTAGGAGTTGGTTCGTGGGATGTGCCAGTGGCTGTCAGACAAAGAATATATTTGAGTTTTCAAGTAAGTATGTATTCTTTCAAGAATTAATTAGAAAACACATTAAGTTATTCAAGAAGCACTTATTTAGCATTGGCTCTATGGCTCCACTATGACAAACACTATGGAGAAGAAAATTAGCAAAGCAGTATCTTCCCTTGAGGAATTTAAATCCAGCTGAGGAGACTCAAGATACAGGTGTGACCAAATTAAATAACAAAAGAATCAACATTTGTTTAAAAGATTGTATAGAACAGTCTGCGTGATCCCGGAAATCACAAAATAGGAAAATAATTGCAGGACTCATTCTTATCCAGGTAGTACAATGGATTTGTACTACAGCATGAGTAAATTAAAGGAGATAAAAGAAAAATCTTGCCAACTATGGATTCATTCGATTAATTCCAAAATCTCTGTTGAACACTTATTACTACGTGTCAGGCGATATTCTTGGTGCTGATTGCTAAAGGATTGTTAAACTATAGAAGGCATTATTGAGAGAAATTATAAAATCGCTTTCTCTTGGACAATATGTATTTAGTTATGCCCACAGGCAGGGAATGAGCTGGGACATGATAATTGTACCGAATAATCCCAGGATGACCGAAAGGGGGGCAAGCCATAGCCTTCTCTTTATTGTGGCCCATCAAGATGTGCAGGGGGAAGAGGTAGGTCATCAGGTCATCAGGTCATCTCAGAAACTCATAAAAGTTCAAGCCTAATCTCTCACCTCTCACTTTCCTCCCAAACCCTTTTCTAGAACCCTCTGGAACTAGATCTGTGGTCAACCAACTCCTTACATCCTCGTTGCTCCAACAGTTAGGGCAACCTCCTGGCCTTCTAGAAGCCTGGCTTTCCCCTGAGGCAACTACTTCCTCTACATCCCTCAAGGCTGTGTTCTCTCTCTTTCCAGATCTATTTCATGGATAGGAGGTGGGGCGAGTACCGGTTTTGCTCCTACTCTTGTGCTAAACTATTTCTCCCTTTTCTTCCCTCAGAAATGGAAGCTCCATTGAGACTCCTGCTTTCAGATTATACAATGTCTTATGTTTTTCAAATATCTGTGCTCCCCACCCCAGTCACCAGTGACTCATCCTCTCCCTTACATTGAAGGTGCTGGCTCCTGGCTCCAGGTCCTATTCTCTCCTACCTCTGCATCTCTGGATGTCTTCAACAGACATATGAATGAACTATCCAAATCCCTGCCTTTCTCACCTTCCACATTTATAAATACCCACTCCCATGGCCACACCCTAGACCTACTCATGGGTGACAGTTCCACCCTGATTTCAAACATCCCACTCCCTGACAACTGCCTTATCAGAACGTCCAGTCTACTGACCCTACCATTTTTTCTACTAGCTTTCACCCCCACCCTCTTAACCTTCCTTACCTGATTTAAACAATCACCCTTGCAATCACCCACAACTCCTTTGCTCAATGCCCTTTCTCCATCATACATGCCTAGAAAAACCTCAACAGTCATTGGATCAAACTTTCTGTCTTTCCTCTGCCTGCACCCAAGTAGTTGAATATTCTTGCAGATGGGAGGAGCATAAAACTAAGCCGTTTGGCTTTATTTATTTATTTATTTATTTATTTTTTATCGAGAGGTCCCAGGAATCGAACCTGGGTCCCTCCATATGGGAAACGGACACCCAACCATTTGAGCCACATCCGTCCCCTAATTTGGCTTTATTTTTAAATCATAACTATAAACCTCAAATGAGCCCTGCCTGGAAAATTGACTATGCTGCCCCAGCAAATTTATTTCCCACTCCCCAAGGCAATTAGCTGATACCTTCTTCTTTCTCCTTAAAATTCCCACATTGTCTCCATCTCAACTGGAGTCCTTGACTTGTACTTCACTGAGAAAACTACATCCTATCAGAAAGGAATAGCTTTAAATCACTCCCAATAAAAGTATACCATCTTCTTCACCTTCTCTGTTGTTAAAAATGGAAGAGCTGTCACTTCTTCTATCAATATTCAACTCCTTTACAATTCTTCATCTTGTTCCCTCTGCCCTTAAGAAGAGCTGCACTTGTTATTCCCCGAATCTCTTACATCAGCAGTTCTCAAAGCAGGATATGTGACCCCCTGGTGGTCCTTGAGACCCCCAAACCTGTTCTTTCCCCAGTCTCCTCTACCTTAATAAATGGCATCAAGCCAAACCCAGGAATCACTCTTGATTCCTCCCTTTCCCTCATCCTCACTCCAAATCTCCCAACAAATCGTGTCAATTCTCCGACCACCATCTTCTTGCATCTGCACTCTTCTTTCCATCTCAGGTCTAAGTCAGTAATATCTCTTCCCTGAACTGGTGTAACAGTCACCTAACAAGTGTCCCTGCTTCTCCTCCTGTCCTCTATCATCCATTCTCCACACAGCAGCTGGAGAGATTTTTAAAAACCCTGTATCAGAACATGCCATTTCCCTGTCCATAACTCTTTCTAAAAACCATGGAGTCTTGCAGAATCTGTTCTTGCCCAGCTCTTCAATCTCACAACATTCTATTCACAAAGCCCAGCCACACCTCCTCTCATTCTTTGGACTACTCCAAGCCCTTTCCCACCTCCTGGCTTTTGCACTTCTTTTCTCTGCCTCGAATCCACCAACTTCTCAGATGATTGGCACATGTGCATGCCCTAGGTCTAACGTGGATATCTTACTCAGAGAGAACTTCCCTGACCACCATATCTAAAGTTGCTTCCTCAGAGTACTTTCTATCTCATCACCTGATTATTTCCCTCATAACATTCATTACAACCTGCAATTATCTGATTTATTTCCTTATCATATGCCTCCCCAACTGGACAGTGAGCTCCATGAGAGCAGGCACCGTATTTCTTTGGTCATCCTTTGATATCCAGCAATTAGAACAATGCTTAGGGAAGCAGATGTGGCTCAAGCAATTAGGCTCCCGTCTACCATATAGGAGGTCCAGGGTTCGATTCCCAGGCCTCCTGATGAAGGCAAGCTGGCCGGCGCAGCAAGATGGCCCAAGTGGAGAGCTGGTCCACGCGGAGTGCTGGCCTGCACGGAGAGCTGGGGCAGCGAGATGACACAACAAAAAGAGACACAGAGGAGAGACAATAAGAGACACAGCAGACCAGGGAGCTGAGGTGGCACAAGAGATTGCGCAGCCTCTCTCCCATTCCGAAGGTCCCAGGATTGGTTCCCAGTGCTGCCTAAAGAGAAGACAAGCAGACATAGAAGAACACACAGCAAATGGACACAGAGAGCAGACAGTGAGTGCCGAAAAACAATGGGGTGGGGGTGGGGGTATAAATAAATAAATAAATCTTTAAAAAAAAAAAAAAAAAGAACAATGCTTAGCAAGTCCTCAATAGCTGTTAAATGAATGGATGAGTGAATATCTGTTCTTCAAATACATTTTCTGATTTAATCACTATAACTATCTTATGAGGTATTATTACTATCATCTTCATTTTACAGATGAGAATGCTGAGGCTCAGAAGGATTATTTGCTCAGGGTCACAGAGCTGGTCCTGACAGAGCCAGGATTCAAACCCAGACATGTCCAACTCCAAAGCAGATACTCTAAATTGTTGAATCACGATGCAGGTTGACTCTGGGTTCCCTTTCCTGAACCTTCACATGCAGGCTTCATACATTGCCAGAGGTTGCTTGTTTGGTCCTCTCGTGGTGCAACCTTCCTTGGAGTCAGGGCTACTGGTGCCAAGCTTGGCTTCACTCCTTACTATTTTTGTGACCCTGAGCCAATAACTTAGTACCTCTGGGTGTGCCTCAGTTTCCCCATCAATGAAATGGGGACAGTTATAGAAGGCACTCCTAGGGACTTACTTCAGATGGTGCAGGAAGGAAGGAAACGGTCCTCAGGCAAGTCTCCTAAACGGTTTGGAGCAAAATCACTGCATAGTTCCACTGTTTTTTTGTTAGGAATATTTTCCTGAGTAGCATTTACAGCTGTGTGGACAAGGGTGAGAGGAAGCAACCTCAACCCCAGCGTGGTAATACAGCCTGTGGGAAAGGCCCTTACATGGCTGTGACCAGTATTTTCCCTTTCCTCCTAGTGTTGAAACATTGTGCTTTTGTTCTGTTGAATGAGGTATTTTTCTATTTGGGTGATTTTTCTCTACAGGCTGGGAGGAATTACCCCTAAGGGGATCATTCCAGTGGACAGCCTGATCCCATTGAGATGAGTATCACCCTGTCTGGAAGTTCCTGGAAGGTAATTTATTCACTTGAGATCAGGGGGCATCTGAAAGTAGATTAAATAAAAATAATAGCTAATACATTGCACTAACCCTGTATCAGGAATCTTTCAAAGCACTGCATAGACATTAATTCTTTAAATCCTCACAATTACTCCCCCTAGTAGCAGATGATACTCCTGGGGAGGTACCATAGTGACTGTCCCTACAGCTAGTAAGTGGCAGAGCTGGGATTTGAACCAAGGACTTTAGCTTTAGAGCCTGTGCTCTGGACCACCACAGCCCAAGGCCTCTCCTGACACTGGCTGTTCCTCCTTGCCTGCTCTGCAGTCACCAGTCCTGGGAGATGGGTCTATCTTGGAAGACAGGGGAGGAGGCACAGGGCTCTACAGTAGTGGGGGTGGTGGTAGTGGTGGTGGCAGTAGTGGGATCCCAGGATTAGAGGCAGAAGCCAAGAGTGCGTGGGACCCAGCTAAGAGGTCGGGGTTGGGGGCCTCTTCCCAGGATTCTCAGGTCACATGGCACTTTCCCTGTCTCATAGCACTATCCAGACTGCACTGTAATTGCTAAGGCACTTACCTCTTCCTGGCAGGGGTGAGTACCTCCAGGACAGGCATGGTGTCTGGGTCAGCAGAGACCATTGTGCTCCTGGGCCCTAAAACAATGCTAGCAATGGCAGAGGTTCCTGAATGAGTTGATGAAACAGGCCAGGAAAACACCACAGTGAGCACCTGTATCATGTTTTCTGAATATTTGTAATTTCTTTACCTTTTGTTTAGTGTGATGGCCCTCAAACTGGAATCACCTGAGGAGCCTCAGAACGCAGAGTCTCAGGCCCCAAACTTCTGAGATTCTGATTTGGTTGGTTGGGTTGCTTTTTTAAGACCATTTTACTGGAATATAACGTACAACCAGGAAATGTGCACACATCATAAGTGTACAGCTTGCTAAATCTTCACAAATGGAATATATCTCTGTAGCTAGTACCTACATAATGAAACAGAACATTATTAGCAGTGATTTGTCCTTAACAAATAATCCTGATATTATTTGTTCTGATAAGGATCCCCTGAATGCCTTTGAGAACTACTGCAGGAGAGATGAGCAGTAAACCTCTTAAACTGGAAAGAGCTCATATGTGCATTTTTGAGGATGACAAGCATGAGAGAACTGGGAACAGTGCAGTTCCTTGGCCACCAGGACTCTCAGTGAGGGTGGGTGGCATTAGCACTGGGTGGGGAGTGGAGAAGGCCAACTGAGTCATCAGCTCATCAGCTCCCAACACTCGAAGAGTGGCCCTGAAGGCTCAGTGGGAGAAAAATCCACGGATGCCAGGACAGACCTTCCGGTTATTAAACCACTAAAGCAAACAAGCTTTCAAAGCAAAACCAGAGAGCTTTCATGGGCCTTAATCATTGAATCATCTATTTTCAAAATGATGACTGTCTCGTATAAATTCCATCTGAACCAGACTGGAGTAAGCCTTTCAGGCATTCTGTCTCTCTATACCCACATTCACACCCACCCACCACCCCAGAATTGTCTTGGAATATTCTTTTCCATGCTCCAGTTGTCTTTCATTATAGATGAGACTTGCTTTGATTCTTGAAATACCTCTGTCTTTTTTCTTCTCTTTTTCCTTTCATCAAAACTTTTTTGATTTCTAATATTCAGACTTCATGCCAACCTAGAAGTTGTAAACCTGACCCTCCAAAAAACTTAAAATACTGGATGGTGGGAAAAGAAGAGGAGGCGTTATCATGATTATCTCTTAACCACCTATCTGCAGATTCCCAGAACTCTCAAATTTGTCTGAGTGTTCCAAGTAGAATATCTAAATTTCCCCACTTGCATTAAAAGTCCCCCAGAACCTAACCTTTTAACACGTACAGATTACAGAGGGGGGATCATTTGGGCATTAGCTCTGAAACAGTTTTTATACTTTTCTATAACAAAATCACTAACAATCCCTCCAATTTTTTTTTTTTTTTTTTTTAACTTTTTAAAAGTGTTGTATATGAAACAGAATGCTGGAAATTTTTTTTTCATTCATTGGGCTTGGCTTCTGAATTCTTGCCCCAGAATTTGTTTTCTGTGGGAAAGAGTTAGAAGGATTTCAAAATAAGTTTGGAAAGGAACTGGCTGTGTTCTGTAATGGTCTAAGATGAGATAAATGCTTTCTGCCGAACTCCTCGTCTCCCAGTCAATCAGTAACCAAAATGATAATCTCTATCCTGTGGTCTTGTTGCAAGCCACTCCTGGAAATGTCACACCAAGGGACATTTTGCCATTAATTACCATTGATGCGTTCACTCACTCACTCATGCATTTATTCAACGGCACTATGCTAGGTGCAGATCACCAAATCCAAGCTCCTTTCTCTGGCTTTTCCTCTTGGTAGGGACACTCAAATAAAAGAAAGGAATACAGATCTCTAAACTCAGTTTTCCTCTCCACCTATCTCATCTTCTTAGTCCTCAGTTCGAAAGCTACGTAATTGAGGAAGAAGTGATTCCCTCCCAACCTGTGTCTTCTATCAGTGTCGTTAATAGCTGTGCTTGTTTCACGGTGACTCCTACGAGAGCCGAGGGCTCCTAGGGCTTTGCAAAGCCTCGCATGGCCTGCTGATTGTAGCAGGACTACCAGGATGATTTGAAGAAACAAGGATCAAGTATCCCACCCTTATTAGTCTTATCTAATTTTCAAGTTTTTGAACTCATTCCAAACTATGTGTTACAGCAATTTCTATCAGCTGCATGACGGCTTTTCTGGAAAGTCAAAAGACTGGCTCTGCCATATGTTTAAAAGTGTGCATCCAGTCAGTGTGGGGTTTTGCTAACAACCTGATTCAGGCTGCATTTGTGCCTTTAACACTTTTCAAATGTGACATTTTCTCCTTCATAGAACGGATGCCAATTTTTAAAGTCTTACAAAGAAATTCAACATTTTTCCTTAATGAAGTTCAGTGGCATGTCCTTGGCTTTAAAACAGATCCAGTGCATGAAAATGGTTGTACACCCATCAAATCAGGGGCAAAAGATTCACCTCACGGAATGACTGATTACTTTACAAAATGATTCTTCACTTTACCAAAGGCTTTTCCACAGGAGTCTTTAAAATGAGAAAGCTTGGCTAGTATGCTTCAACACCTTGTAAAATTTTAATTTAAATACACTGTTTAGATGTCACACATACTATATTAAGAGAAGAAGACTCAGACCAGGCAGATGGCCCCAGGTTATTTTTAGAGCCATTGCCCCATATCAAATAGGATCCAAGTGACTCGTCAACATCTGATTGGCATGTTTTGCTGCATAGATCCATCTGAAGCAAAGCCTATATTTGCTTCAGGACTTAGGTCAATAGTTACTCCTTTGTCCAGACTTCTCAGAGAATCCCCACCCTTACCCAGATTTGAAAGCTTTCTGGCACATATGTAGCATTTGCACTGCCCAGTATGAACCTTCGAAATGATCTTGGCTTACTTATGTTTTGAGTTCAGCTATGTGCCAGAATCTCAAGAAAGTGTTAGAAAATGATTGCAGTTGATGAAATGGAATGAGAAATCATCACTGTTCTGATTCAGTGTCTTTTGGTTAGTTTTTTTTTTTTTTTTTTTAAGATGTATTTATTTATTTATTTTGCAATCGCCGTCTGTTCTCTGTGTATTCTTGTGTCTGCTTGTCTTCTCTTTAGGCAGCCCCGGGAACCAATCTTGGGACCTTCTGGAGTGGAGAGAGGCTACCCTATCTTTGCGCTGCCTCAGCTCCCTGTTCTGCTGTATATCTTATTGTCTCTTTCTGTGTCTCTTTTTGTTGCGTCATCTTGCCTCACCAGCTCTCCGTGCAGGCCAGCTCTCCACGCAGGCCAGCTCACTTTCACCAGGAGGCCCCGCGAATTGAACCGTGGACCTCCTATATGGTAGATGGGAACCCAATTGCTTGAGCCACATCCACTTCCCTTTTGGTTAGTTTTAATTCATCAGAATAAGATCTGATTTTGGTCAGAGGGTAATATTTTGTAGTGGCTCTATTCCCCATTATATTAGGCTGTCTTCATGGACAAATTATGAAAATAATAATAGAAAATAAAAGACCAGATGCAAGTTAAGCCAATCAGCAAGAAACCCTTTCTGGACAATGGGAATTAGGCCCAGGATGTCTGGCTGGAACTGCTGGGGAATTCAAGCTCTCTTTCATTGGATTGAATCCTCAGAAAATATAAGCCGGTAGCTTCCAAGGGCTACCTTAAAGTGACATCAACACAGAAGAAAAATTGAGTGGTAGAGAAGCCTGTCTTGATAACAATATGTGAGTGCCTAGATCCCGTAGTTCTTGAAGCCAAGCCTATTTTCAGGACTTTTCAGGTAAGTGAATAAGTAAATTCACTTCTTTATTTAGGCAGGTTTGGGTTGACTTTTTGTGACTTGCAAATGAAAGACCCCTGATGCTTCCTTCCCCAAATGGTCTTCACATCAATCACCAAGCCCTATGGTTTTGCCATCCAAAATGTCTCGTCTATCCATTTATCATCTCCATCATGATGTCCCTAATCTATTTCAGGTTCCCATAACCTCTGCTTGGATAAGCAAACTCTTAGTGTGTTTCTCAGCCTCCACTTTTCTCGCTCCTGCCTATTTTCTGAAAGACTGGCCAGGTTAATCCTTAAGATCACAGATATAGTGAAGACACTCCTTTCACACCTCAAAAATTGTCACTGGCTCCCCACTGCCTACTGAATAAAGTCCAAATTATTGAATCTAATATTCCAGTCCCTCTACAGTCTAGCTTCAATCTTCACCTTTCCAACATTCCACTTTCCACTACATGCCTCATACATTTTGTAATCAACAATTATTTATTCTAGTTGAGTATTCAAGACTTCAGAGCAAGTCTGATACAGAGCTCAGATGAACTTGTTATTCCCATGTCCAAATCTTCTGACGCCAACTCAAATGATACCTTGTCCCTGAAGCTTCCCCTAACCCCACAGCTGGAAACCATTCCTCCATGTTTTGAACTCTCTCAGTCCTTTATCTCTTCAATCCTTAGAATGTTACCTATCACTTCCTCTTGTCTTTCTACATTTATTACAGCTAGTTGTGGATATGTGTTATCTAGTCTGCTTTTGAATTCTTCACTAGATAGCCCCTCTCCTTCAGACAGGGTTTGTTTCTGACTCATTATTGTGTGCACTCCTGCCCTGTGGTAATATTCCATGTAAGTTTATTGAATGAGTGAGAAACGTTGTTTAATAGATTCTCGGGAAGCTTGTTTTTTAATGAATTTTTAAAAAATTTATAAATAACCTGTTAATTATCCAGTTTAAATGGATGCTAGCTCCTAAAATTTCTGAGGATGCTTGAAAATTGGTTAAGTACTAAATTTTATACTTCCCCACTATTTTGCACTGGTAATTCTCTACCGCACAAGTAAACTTAGGTAAATCCTTGACAAAATGCTTACAAATTCTGAATTCTCATCCTTGAGTGTAATACACCTATGAGTGTAATTGAAAAAGCGCCTCATGACCAACAGTTCTCTTTGAACCATGTTAACAGAAGCAATAACATGCACTTAAGTAGTGTGTTACTGTTTACAAAATGCTTCTACAGACATTATTTCTTTTGTTTCGCAATAACCCTGTGAGATCAGCAGGGTAGAAACAGTTATCCTGGTTTTACCAATAAGGGAAAGATAGGGCCTAAGAGAGGCTGAGCAACTGGCAAGCTCCCATAACAAACTAGATGATAAACTGGGACTAAAACCCAATATTTCTGACCCTAGTCTAGAGTTTCTCCAATCATGCCACACCACTTACCACAATTTGGCTAACTAAGATGACTTCCTTCCCTTGCCAGTGACTGATGAAGCAAAGGACTTATAATCCATAGAATTCTGGCCATTGCGAGACAGAGAGGGATCTGGGGAGTGATATAATTTGCTTACTCCTAAGGGGAAGATATAGAAAGAGAAGCCCCCTTTTTATTTCTCCCTGATATAATTGTATATGGTATTTGCCTGTTATTTGTTATTCCCACACCCCTCCTTTACCTCGCCACAAGCCTGAGGGTGGAGGCTATATGGGGTGGGGGGTGGAGGGTGGAGTCAAGAGAAGCAGAGCTGGGCCTTAAGTACCCCTCACCAGGAGCCCCCCTACCCCTGAACTCCTTGAGTTCCTTATTGTTTAAGCCAGTTTGAAACCGGATTTTCCATTACTTGCATCTGAAACCATCCTAACATAAACAACATGGGAAACTTTATGATATATGGTTTAAATACTCTCTCCAGCACTTCCAACTGGGAATGTTATCTGTTTGGAGCCTTGGTTTCTTCTGTAAAAATTACTCTTAATCCGTAAAAAGAGTGGTACGAGTTTCTACTTCTCAGGGTTATTTGGTCAAGTGTAATAAATAGTGAGGAGTGCCTGGCACACGGTAGATAATAAAGATGGACTTGAACTCTGCCAATGCCATAAATGGTTTTTAAAAATGCTTTCTAGACTATAAATGTAGACAAAGCAACTTTATTGGCTCACTCATCCCTTCTGCTCTGGTCAGGCAAGTATTAGGATAAATAAAAAGGTTGATTCCTATCAAGCTGAGAAAAAAAATACCCAACCTATGAGTGATCTTCACTCTCCTGAAACTTTGAGATCATTGGGCAGGGGATGAAAGAGCCGATAATAAAATAAGTGATTGGAGCTAGGGGGATGAGCGGCTGCTACTGAGGCTGGAATTGGCCTTGAAGTCAACAATCAGCCTTCAAAGAACAATTTAACAAATCAAAGACTTGCCATTTATTTGTTTTCAATTCCCCCCCAAGAAAAGTTTTTTAAGGATTTAATAGTTCAATTTTATTGTACCGTTAAAAAAAAGACATTGCCATCTATTGTCCTGAAAGAGAAGATAGCTTAAATAACCTCCCTTTACCAATAGGCTCTTTAAACAACTGGACGTTTCTAGTAGTTTAGCTCTGGGCTGGGCCTTCCTGGGTCTTCCTGGATTGGAGCCAGGTGCCTTTTTCATTTCAACGTTAAAATAATCAATGTTGCACCATCTTGGAATGGTGCCACATTGCTAGGAAGACCCACTTATGTTGGCAGCATCCCTGAACTTCTCTTACATGTTACCATCTGCTTGATGGAGTGGACCCACTGCTTATCTGGAGAGTATGCCCTGCTCTGGATGAACAATGTTGCCCAAAGAGGGTCTCAGCCAGCCATGAACGAAAAGACAAAATGCCCATGTGCTCCAGGGAAAGCCAGAGGACCCACTCAGATAGTGCAGGGCTTGTGCTTCCAGAGACTTCAGACCCATTTAGTAACAGTTTCGGCTTGTATCTTAATTTCCAGAGACAGGCAAGGCAATGTGAACAATTATTTCAGACCCTACAGGACATAGAGGCTAAGTGTTCTCACTAATTTTAGTCTGTCGGAAACCTAGATGAAAAAGTCACTCCTCTTTGAAGGAAGTCCCTACCCGCAGCTGCCTGTGTCTGTATAGGAATCTCCTCCCAGCATGTCATTCATTGCCTCTATGGCTTCCCAGAGCTGTCACCCTTCAAACTTACCCTTCCTCCTCCCAAGGTGCAGAGCCACAGCCAGGGGCTGTGCCGCCGCCAGGTCTGCCTTCCACTTGACTTCCCCCAGCTCCCAGGAAAGGGCTTTCCTTGAAATCAGTGCAGGCTGAGAAGGGCCTCCCTGCATCAGACAGGAGAGCTAGCCCTCCAGGGCTTTGAAGTGAAAAGAACACGGATGCTTATTCTTGCGGTTTCCCTAATCTGTGTGCTGAGTGCAGCAGGAGCCAGGCGATCCTGCTCATGAAACAAAACAGGTTGCCTATCTGAAAAGGAAGGAAGTCAAGTGATTCTACAGGTACAAATCCTCTTGCTTTATCCCTGGGTTGGCCTTCTTTATCTTGCTTTCAAAGTGTGGCAAATCTCTGCCATCCCTAACAATCTCTGTGGGGTGCTCTTCAATGCCCGCTTGTTTTTTCAGTAACTCTCACCTCCACAGAGGCAAAGGGAAACCCCGAGAACTCAGACTATGCCTAAGAAGTATTATCCACTGAAAACTAAAAATAAGTCGCAAATAGTTCTGTTGTCTGAACCATCTTGATGGATGAGTTCAGTCCAAACAGCCAAACTAGCAACCCTGATGCCCCTGTTCAAAATAGATCCCCATTCTTGACCAGATGATGTCCATTCAAGGTCCTGCTGCTGTATGGGGTTTGTGCAGGATGTGTAAGGGCTAGAAACCCAGCAACACGTGACACCTTCCATGATTAGCTTTTATACTAGTGGCTATCCATAGAGCTGTTATAGTGAAAATAATAAGAGTAGCTAACACAACTTGAGAATCGGACACTGAACATGTTACTATTTTGCATGCATTTTCTAATCTCATAGTCACTACAACCCTGTGAGAAGGACCCTGTTAATTATCTCTAGTTGCACATGAGGAAACAGACTTTCCCAGTGTGCTGGTTATTCTCTGGCTGCCCCTCCCATGGATTCCCCACCCTTCACTGTCCTGCTCTGTGCCCAGGAGGCTGATGCCTACGGACAGCACAACCCGGCTCCCTGGCCAGTAGGCTCTGGAAAGCCTGGGGAGATCAGAGGTAGGAGGAGAGAGAGGTCAGCTCTCTCCCTGCATGGGTATCAGATCACTAGCAGTAGCTGCATCCCTCGAGGACTACTCAGCCCCTGCCAGGAGGGGAGCCCCCATGGTGCCCACACTCGTCGGCTCTGGTGTAGCATTTCCTCCCCTGTACCTCCTGCCTAGGAGTGCTGATGGCTTCCCGCTGGAGCTAGAAAGACCCTGGGTGCCTCTCCATTTGTGTTTGTTCCCTTAACCCTGCCCTCAACTCCTTAAGTAGCCCCTTCATCAAAGTTACTCTTAATTCAAACCATCTGGGATAAGTTGTATTCCTGCCAAGACGCCAACTGTTACACTCAGCCAAAAAAGGGGGCAGATAAGAGAATCAAACTCATGGTATTGAGTAGTAGAGGAGAGGAGATATACACCCATAATAAAAGAAGTTATAATGGCCATGGGAGAGTTTAGAAAGTGTTATGGAAATCAAAAGCCAACAAAATTACATTGTAGAGGATGTGACACTGTGTTAGGCCTTTAAAAATGGGTAGAATTTAGACACGTAGATGTGAAGGAAAGAGTTTCAAATATGAGCAAAGACAGTGAGATGGAAAAGCACAAAACACATATCGGGGATAGCAACTGGTTCAGCCCCAGAAGTGGATTAGCTTATGAATAAAATTGTGTGAACCCTACTGTCGAATGAAATATTATTAACATCTTGAAAGAAAGATTCCGTCATCAAATAAGATTGGGTAACTTTGAGATAAATGAGCACAACGAGGTTTCTTAGGACTTCTCAGAGCATGCTAATACATATATTTGACTACCTTTTATTCATGGACGATCTTTAACATCTTCCAGAAGTGTGGGAGGAAATAGAGTTTGAGTAACTCATTGTCCAACTGGATTCTGTCATCCTGTGTTACACCTTGGTAGAGCAATTCAGAACGTATTACGGAAACCAAGGTTTAGAGCTCTGCAGAAAGCCAGTGGGAATGTGATGAGATAGGGACAAATGGCATCTAAAATGCTGTCACGTAGGCCAGAATAGGATTACCAAAATGTAATTAGTAGGCCCAGCAGAAATATTTCATCTTGACATGATCCACAAAGAAAGAATGGAGACTAGACATGAAAAAAAACCAAAGTTCAGATTTATATCCTCGAAAACATTGGCACCCCAGTGATTAAACCTCATCTGTAATGTGCTCTGCTCCTAGTGGCTGGTGAGTCAAATTATTTCCGACCTGATATTTTTAACTGATTAGATTTTTATTAATTAAACCATTTATCAAATGAAACTTAATTGCACATTTACTATGAGCCCGGTTTATGCTAGATCTCAGAGTATAAAGGAAAACAAGACAGGGTTCCTATTTTTAAGGAGCTCTGGACTACTTAAGATTGAAAGTACAAATATATAATTACAATGCAATATATCATTTCAATACAATTCTTTGAGGACCCAGAGAATGAACTTACATATCTATCGTGGAAGCGTTTAGAAGCCTTCAGAAAAGAGCTGATATCTGAGCTTGAAGGATGAGTTGAATTTGCCAGGGAGGAAAGAAGAAACCGTGTAGAAGACAGTGAAGTTATATCCAGACTCTGTGTTTAACCATGTACAAGCTAACTCCTTATAAGAGACAAAAGAGAAATCCAATATTTATGAACAAATATAGACACAAATTTAAAACAAAAGAACTTTCCAAAAATGCTTTTTAAAGTTATAAAGGCTTGGGAGGGGATTTAATAACATAAATGTAAAGAGAATATCAAAGTGTTATTAAACTATTTAAATACAAGCGGCTCTGCTGGTTCTCCTTGAGTTAAAGGAAGAAAAAAAATCTTTATTTACTCTTTGTTCTTGATCACGAGATCCGGTATGCAGGTTAAGAGAACATCAGAGAAGCCCAGTGCTGGCCTCTGGGGAATTTTCAAATTTGACCAGAGAAAATGAGAAACACACAGTTATTTTAAAATATGTTTAATCTTTTGGTTTAGAATAGTGCCCATGGAATACAGGAAATTGCTAGCGTGCAAAGTCTGTTTTTCTTCCTGATAATTTCTGATTGCTATATTCTTTTAAATAGGATTAGAGTGAAAGTTTTCGTTGCTGTGCCGTTTTTTGTTTGTTTGTTTTTAGAGTACCAAGTGTACCCAAGTGACAATTTAAACAGCTGCTTTATATATTAAGTATCTATATATTACACCTCCCCATATAAACAATCAGAATGTGCTGACGGCTTATATTTCTAAGCACTTAAAATGAGCAGTCTATATTTAACAGGAATAGCAATTTTTTAAAAGTTTGAAGTGTAATAAAAATACATTCATTTTTAAATTCGTAAGTGTTGTAAAGATTTTTGGGGGGGTTCTTTTTGTTAATTTCTTGTTTCGCTTAAAATTTTAGGAGTTTATTGTGGTTTTATTTTTTTTACCACGTAAGATTTCAAATCCACCATTCTAAGAAAAAACATGTCTTGCACTTAAAACACTGACAAATATTTAGACCTGGCACATATTAGTGGTTCAATAAATGTTTATTAATGAATAAATTGATGGTGCCACAGAGGAGATTGAAGGGGGAGATAAAAAATGCAACCTTGGATCCCATTTTAAATTAATTTTTCCTAAATTCAATACTAATAAACTCTGTTGCTTACAGACCCATAGCAATAAAAGTTGGAGGTTGAACAGGAGTCCTGAGATTTATTTTTCCTAGAAAGCATGGATTAAACTTTTTAGTAGTTTGAAGACTAAGTTAGAATTTATTTTGTGCTGGGCCCTATGCTTTGTGCTTTGTACTGATTAGCTCAGAGTCCTTACAATGAACCTAAAGTTGCCCCATTGTACAGGTGAGAAAAAATGAGGCACAAAAAGTCACATAACTGCCCAAGGTCACCCAGTGAATAAGTGGATTCTAAACTGAATCCAAACCAGTCTGACTCCAGACAGCCTAACTTCAGATCACTTATTCTCTTCTCACTGATTACATGGAGCTGGAAACCACACTTATTAGATTCCTATAAAACTTTGATATTATCCACCATAGAACATTTTTAAATATGCATATTTATCTCCTTAGTAATAATTCTCATTGATACCTTTCATACTGATGTAAATTGTTGAAGTTGCATATGGATCAGCTTCCTGAAAAACAACACTAAGGAGTTGGCTCTCACCCTCTGGCCCTCTTACCTCTCTTATCTTCAGTACCATCTCCTGCTCTGAGGCCACTTAAAAAGTCATTTTACTAAGTTACTGCACAACTGGAACAAAAGCAAGATAGAGTCCAAAGGATTTTTAGAGCTGGAGAGACAGCAGCAACTAATTGAACGTCCTTAGTGTAAGCCTGAGAAGAGGCAAGTCTGGGAAGCAAGCTGAATCCCAGCTGAGGAATGGGACAGACTGGGCAGGAGTCACAGTTGTGTTACTTCTTAGCAGTATAGTACAGAGTGAATTATTTAACCACTTTGAACCTCGTTCTCTCATCTGTAAAATGGAGATAATCATAGTTCCTTTCCTCCCCGCCCCATTTGTCTTAGAAATTACATGCAGTAAAGTATATCCCACAGTATCTGGCACATAGTAGGAGTTCAATAAACATAGCTGTAATTATGTCAGTCTAGTCATAGTTCTATCCCTTAATTCACACATTGATTTTCTCATCTATACAGTGGAGATTTTTCTTCTTGCCTATGTTATAAAGTAGTTTCGAGAAATGAATGGAGTGATATATGTTAAAGCTTTGCCCAAAGCTTCTTCATCTGAGTTTCAGCTCAAATTCTACCTCCTCAGGGAAGCCTTCAGCACTGGCCAGAATGGGAATTAATGATTCCCTCTGTCTTGCTCTCTAGCTCATACCGGTGCCCTGATCCAGCCTATCTGCCCTGTGTTTGATTTTGTTATGCTCATGTCCATATCATCAACTCCTTGAAGTGAGGGGTTTCGGCTTTCTTGCTCTCATGACCGCCTTACACAGAATGGGCACTTGATAAATATACGGGGCGTTGCCTCCTAATGCATTTTTTTTTTAAAGATACTTAGATTATATAAATGTTACACAAAAGATATAGGGATTCCCATATGCCCCACTGCCCATACCTCCCACACCCTCCCACATGAACATCCTTCATTAGTGTGGCACATTCATTGCAATTGATAAACCGAATGCATTTTTAACAACTAAGTTGCTATGCAACTTGTATTTGGAAATTGCAATCATGGAGTTGAGCTGAGTTCTTCAGAAGCTGTTAGGGTCCCCCACCCCCACCCCATGGGGAGTGAGGTGGGGCAAGCACAAAAAGAAAACATCTAGGCTCAGCATGAGGACACCTGCTATTGACACAGGGGCATTTCTCTCAGAGGTCAAAGTCCTCTACAGATTTGTCATTGTTGTCCTAATGGCAATCAGGACCACAATTTAAGAGCCAGATAGTATCCTCTCATCTTACAATCGAAGCTGATGGTGTGTATTCAAGTTCTGAGCCCCTGTGGGCTATCTGTAGTGAAAGTTCCTAAACTTGTTAGCTGTCTAGAAAGGGGCAATAGTTCTCAACTGGCAGGTGGGGTGGGGTTGGGGGGGTGGGAGAGGAGTATGCTCTTGGGTCCTCCTGTGACTCAGTTTCTCTTTCCAAATGATGGGAATTATCATCTTGTTCTCCCAGATTCTATGCCTCAAATTGGTTCCAATGTAATTTTTAAAACATTACAACTGCCAGGACAAATGAACAATAAAATGGGTTGAGGGGGTGCAGGAGACAGCTCTGTGGAGGGGATCACTGCTTTTCTTGCACAACAGACAGAACAATAGTTGACATTTATTACGGGCTTACTGGGTGCCAGGCACTGTCATAGGCACATTCTGGGTATTAACCTCCCTCAAGTCTTAAAACAATGCTCTTAGCTCCCATTTTACAGAGAATAAAACCAAGGCACAGAAATTGCCCAAAGCCACACAGCTAGAAAGTGGCAGAGCCTGGACTGGTACCCACATAGTTGGATGCCACAGGCGCATGCTTAATCACATTGCTGTACTGTCGTCCTGCGGCTATTTCTTTAAATCTGTTTCCAGCACACTTTGCACATAATAGGTACTCTGCTCAACCCATTTGTTGAATTGGATAAAACTAATACACATTTGAGCATGGTTGAGAAGTCTCTTCCTTCTCCACCTTCCTCCATGTCCCCAGCCCCTCTATTAAGTATGATATTTGACTTTTAGTGGCATTTCTTCAACTCACAGCTCGGAGATCCGTGATTTACATTTTCCCAAACATTCTGGATCATCTGGATCCAAGTGCTGCCACATGGTTTCAGTGCCTGTATGTGCATAACTTGTTATGCTACTGGGAAAAAAAAAAAAGGAAAAGTGCAAAGTTAATGACTAAACGGTGTGTTAGAGTCAAGTTAAAGGCTTTCCCGGGCAGAGTGTGAGCAAAGGAGGTGTGGCAGATGGAGCTGAGAAAACAGCACCATACACCCCTGAGAAGGGTAGAGCCTTGCAGAACACAAGTGCCTACACCTCGCAGTCAGTTCCACCTGGGTGGTGCTGATAGCACTGAGTCTTCACCACCAGCCAGGCATTTTAAATAAATATTAGTAAATGAAGTTTTATCGATTTTTGTTAATTTATAAATTTGTTTTGGTTTAAAAGTTGTTCAAAACTGTAACATAAGCTTACATCTGGCTCTTGCTTATAGATCCTGATGCAACACCTTAAAAGTAAATAATTTAAGCCAGTATAGCAGAGTCTAAGAAAATCGGCCTTTAAAATGGTGAAGAAAAAAATAAATTAAAGGGTGTCGAAAACAGGTTTCACTTACATTTGAGAAACACCACACAATAAAACCTGCTCAGGGCTTTCCTATGTAAATTCAATTGAAAGCACAAACATCAGGTAAGTGATTAACACCTTAGCGAGAAATAGTATGTTTCACGGCTCTTTCTTAGACCAAGCTTTGATTGGGGGGAGGAAGGCTAAATACGTGATCTCAAACACAAAATCTTGCCCTACAATTCTATTATATCTGTGTGACTTTGGGCAAGTCACTAAACCTCTCTAAACCTTAACTGTGACTTTGGGCAAGCCATTAAACCGCTCTAAACCGTCACCACAACAGCCTATAGGTGAAACTTGTTCACAGAAGGCATTCAGTAAAATCTATACTAAAGCATCAGAGAGAACGGGAAAGCTCTACCACTAGGCTCTGGCTAGCTGTGGGCCTGGGGGCGACTCAGGGAAGCAGACGCACGGACGAGGAGGTGGCTCCACCAGCTGGTGCCCACACAGAGCCCTGAGAGCCCACCATTCAGAAACTGCCAAGCGGCTGCCTGCCGGGCTCTGGGCGCCCAGCACCACGATGGGTGTTGGAGGAGTTACAGAGGGTTTCTTTTCCTAGTTGGCACCTGAGAGACTGAGTGAAGCGAGAAAGGTCGTCACCCGAAAACGCTCAAAATATCTGTGGGGTAAAGGACGCACGGGTTCTGAGCCAATTGTTCCAATGTGCGAGGGACTCCCCGTGCCCCCAGGTATGGCCCGCGTTTCCAGTTCTAGGCTGGGGGACGGAGCCCCCGGGGACACCTCCCCTTCGCGCCAGGTAGCAGAAGTCAGGCAGAGAAGCCCCTGGCTCCAGAGGCTGCGCCCAAGCCCCGGGGGCGCGCGGTGTTCGGAGGGTGAAGGCGTGCGGGTCCGGGCCTCGCGGGTCTTTCCAGGGAGCCGGCGCTGGCTGGCGCGGAGAGGCCCCGCACGGCGGGTGCTGCAGGGGCGCCCGCGCCCACCTGCGCAGGCCGGCCCAGCCGCGGGCCTTCCTGGCCGCCGGCTCCTGCTCCGGCCCGTGGCGGGCGGCGAGGGGTGGGGAGAGGGGGGCGGAGGGGAGGCCGCGCGACTGCCCTGAAGCCGGAGGCGTGGCGGGCGGGCCCGGGGAGGTGCGGGGGGCGGGCCCGTCTGCAGGCGGCGCAGCTTGTCCGCCCGCCGGCTCGTTCGCTAGCAGTCGGTGGCGCGGTGGAGCGGGCATGGGAGCCGCGCGCGCTCTCCGGTCGCCCACACCTGTCTGAGCGCGCAGCGAGCCGCGACCCGGGCGGGCTGCTCCGCGTGGGTGAGTGCGGGCGCGGGCCAGGAACGCCTGCTCGGGCGCCGGCAGGAGCGGGACAAAGGGCTGGGTGCGTGTGGGGTCTGGGGGCACCGAAACCTCGCTCGGACCTCGAGGGGTAGGACGGGGCATTTGGGTTCACGCAGTGTCTCCCACGAAGCGCATGGGGAAAGCGGGTTTTGAAAGTGCTGTCTTGTATGCTGTGTGCTGGGTGGGAGTAGAGAAGGAGCCGGCTGTTGGTGAGCTCTCCTCGGGCTGGGGTGATGGCAACCCCCAAGCCCCCAACCCCACCCCATCACTTATTTTCCTTGAGTTTTGTAGATATGATATTCCATCAAGTTCTGAACATTAATACTTTAAGCTTTGGGAGGAGTGTAACCACGGACCAAAGCAGTTTTATTGTTACTGTAGTTATTATCTTATATTTTCGTAACATTGATATATATATATTTTAAGACCTGGGCATATGATTGTGAATACACCTTAGCAAGCAAGAAAAGTGCAGCAAACACAAGCTGGGAAATCGGCTCCGAGCCCCCCCCCCCGCCCGGTCTGGAACCTTAATTGATGACAGCGTGCTTCCTGCGGAGTGCTGAATCGAGAAACTACTATCTGTGAGCCATCCACAGTTGTTGGAAGCAAATATTTCTTCTTTAGCCTGTAGTCGTTAACTTTTAAATAAAATCTCTTGAAGTAAAGGGAAGGAGAAGAATTATTTAGATGACGGAGCCCACCTCCTCCAGAAAACAAATTAGGTTAATTTTAGAACATCTCATGAGAAAGCAGCTGGTAAAAATTTTGCTTGTTTTATTGCCCTTTGGGCTACACCCCTGAGACTTCAGAAAGGACAGCCCAAGCTGCTGGGATGCTCCCGGTTATTGAGGATCAGTACTGATGTGAGAATTGCTTTTCCTTTTGGCTTCTGGAACTCAAATGAAAGTGGAGAGGTCCCTCCTTAGAGTGAGATGAGCCAAAGTCAGAATAGCATTCAGGAGGTGTGGAAAGGACTTGAATTTAAATTAATGTCAGGATTTTTATTTACCGTGTTTTCAGGATCTTATGTGGGAGAACATTTAAAACAGGACTTGCCACTTTGTCTCTCAAGTCTGTTAAAAAGGAACGGATGGGGGGGTGAAATGGGGAGAAGGAACTTAGAAAATGCCACAGATGCCACTCCAACTTGTGAAAGCATTTGTGATCATATGCACACCATCTACACTTAAATAAATGGTTTCAGTTGTACTTTTCCCACAGAAATAAAATCGAGATAACGTGTTGTGCCCAGTATAGTGTTTAATAGTCTCAAGTTTGCCTGAACATCTCTTCTGGTAGATCCCGTAGTATTTAGTCCACCAGGCGTTATTCATGACTAACTTCCACTGACTCCCGAGAATTTCTTCCTTATGATCTCACCATTGATGGATTTATACACCTGATTCTTGTTTTGCTACCAGGTTTGGCCCAGGCTCACTGGAATAGTTCATTTTGCTTAAAATCTGACAGAGAAGTTAAACTTGGTTCAACCACAAGATCATGTTTAGGGTTACAGGACAGGATTGTAATTCTTGAACCATTATGTCACTAGGTCTGTTTGCTTTAACAGGTTCTGTGACTCAGGCAAATGAGAGCGAGCCTCACTGCAGTGTCCAGAGAGCTTTGTTCATTTTAGAGATTTGCTTTAGGAATTTGCATAGGTTCAGTCTTCAGTATCCCTGGCCACAGATTCCATGGAAAACCCTTTTTCATCCTTCCAAATGCTGTCTAAAACTTATCTCCACAAACTTTCATGCCATTTTTTAGTCATTACTGCTTATAGTGATCACAGGAACTCATAAATTGTACAATAAGGAAAGTATGGCCTACGGATTAAGTTTTCCCTTTCGGCATTTGCTTGCTCTAGGAGTTAATTCATTCTCCCAAACACTTGCCCATAGAGAGGACACCTGTATTGCAGTTTTGAAGCCTGAGGTGCAGAGCTGGGAGACAGCAGTCTCAGTGCTCCACACAGATTAGTATTGTTCTCACATCTGATAATGTGCAAAGTCCCTCCACCAGAAGGTTATTAGTGAGCTTATAGAGTGGCACCATCCTCATGAAGTATAAGTGTTTTTAGACATGGACAGCAAGACACTGGCTTATACTGAGTGATGGAGCATGGAATGTGCAACCTTCTTGTAAGTCAGATATTCAGAGGTGGCAAAGGAATACAGTTTCATGGTGAAAAAAATATTTGCTAAATTTAATTTTCCATTCTCCTTTGCCATTTAAATGAAGTGATGCATGAAAAGACTTGGTTGGTAACTTTAAAAGATAATTATGTATATGAGAAATCTTTATCTGGCAAAGCCTTATTCCTAGAAATGAATTTTTATATAACTGAATTTTTGTCACCCATATTTAGATATAATAAGGATAAGATTAGGAACTCTTTATTCCTTTTTTAAGGTGTGAATTTTCCAGGCAACTCAATAAGAGTACCGTGATTAAGAGTAAGAGTAAGATGAGAGAGAATTTAGTTATATAGCCCATTAGTTACCATCCCAGTAGTGGGATTACGACTGTTTTTATTATATCTGTTTATAGCCTATTGTGTTTATGTTTAAATTGTTTATAAAAAATGGAAACAATAGTTATTTGCCTCCTGGGGACATATTCCATCATTAGGTGAGTCAAGGAATTAATGCAAAGCTACCAATCTAATTTTTTAAAATATTGTTTTATTAGAGAAGTTGTAGGCTAACTGAAAAACCATACAGAAAATACTTGGTTGCCTTGTACCCACCACGCTGATTCTTGAAAGCCGCCCTCTGCTGGATGCCTTTTGAGTTTTGTCTGGCAGATAGATAAAGGATTAACATGATAAATTTTCTTTTTCCTTTTTCCCCTGTGCCTCCACCCTCCATAATTCTGTGAGTCAATGCTCCTGAACAGTAAAATGACACTATAGACAATGTTTGTAAACAAAATAGTCCCTGACCTGGACTTTTGTAACCCTGGAAAATGATCAAGTAGAGAATCACAGATGTGAAAAGACCAGTTAAAGAGAGCATCTGGTTTAGGTCTCTATTCAGAGCTATCAGAACTATTTCTAGCCCCACCCCCCCATCCTAAAAAACATTTGGTAAAGGGGTAGGCAATTTATGAGGCCGGTAACTTTAATACATATGGCATTCTAAACCCATTTTGGGAGGCTGAGAACATATGGCTTTATCTCCCAGTTTATGATCAGGTATTTAAAAACCTAACCTATTTTGGATAATTTGACTTGTAATAGTTTCTTAAAAGGCTGCCTTCATTTCTAAATATGAATTTAAATAGTTTTGATGCAATTTTATGGCTTTCAGAGTTACCCAGAAACTTTACTCAAGATACAAAATGTGATAAGAACAAGATCTTATCACACAAAATAATAAATAGGGTTTAAGTACAGATATAGTGAACAGTATTTCAAACTGATAGGTATAAGTGCTTTTGATGTATCTGAAAAGTTTATTTCTAAGGGTTAAAGCTTCACCCTGCCCTGTTGGTTTGGCAATCTTTTTCTCAAAGATGGTTGTTTTCTCCTTCACTCCTGGTTAAAGGACCAGAATTTTCTCCTTCACTCCTGGTTAAAGGACCAGAATTTAAATTGTTAGGATTCTGAATTAGTAATATCCTAACATGTTCTCTCACAGAATTCTGTGATTGGCAGGTGATTCACAAAGTCCTTCACACCTGGTCATTTGTCACTTTGCTGCAGGACAAATTTGAATCTTCCGAGAGGCTGGAACCAGTGACAGAGCCTAGCTGATTTCTCCACAGGCACACCCCGAGAAAAGATTTGTTTGCAATTTTCCACAATAACTCTCATGAACTGGTTTCTGAAAGCATTTCTTTTTTGAAAGACTGAAAAGAAAGGTATGCCACGGCGCAATTGTGAAATGGGGCATGCTTCAAGGCCTTTGGAAGTATTTTTAAAATATACAGGGATTTACCATATAGACAAAGCACTTTGGAAAAGCGAAAAGAGAGTTAACTTTGTCTGAGAGGGGGTTTCACTCATTAAAACAAGATTTCTAGATAGATTTTTAAAAAAAAGTGTTGTTCAACTAGTTTCAAACTTTAACCTGCCATTCTCTCCCCTGATACCCTTGCCAATGGACTATTTTAATTTTTAGATAAGTGGATAAAGACAGATGTCACTGGAGTATTTTTGGTACAGTAGATAATTCAAAATCTTTTCTCTGAGGATCCAAGTAACATACAAATGTCAGATTTGGGATTTGAAGATTCATGCCTTAGATCATAATATGAGCATATCTTAACTGTCATGTTCTTTGTGCACATAAAAATATTATCCACAACTTACGATAATACGTAGTGTAGTACTACCTCATCTCCTCCAGACACTCGCTCCCCATATTTTAAAAACAGGAACATTCGGCTACTTGGACTGTATTTCCTTTCTTAAGATAAGCTGAAGTAAAACTTGACTTAAATCTCCTGCACAATGTTGGCAAGCATTAGTCTTCTCCCCATTTCTCTTGTGATTGGTCAGAGGAGGTGGGGATGGGGTGTAGGGGTCCAAGATATAGCCATATGGGAGATGCATGATTCCCCCTCATATATGTCACACTTGGCAGGGATTCTGGAGTGAGTGGGGCATTTAGTCACCTTGACAGCTCCTTACATGGAGGTAAGGCTGTCCAAGCCCTAGAAGAGCCCAAGGCCTGAGTTTGCCCGCCAGGGGTAAGACTAATCAGACACAGACCCATTCCCAGCAGATCTCCTAAATGGTTGTCATCACCACACCCATTCCACCCCCAAGTTCTCCACAGGGGAGGAGAGCTCTGCCAGCATTAGCATCCCCACCCTGGTCAGCTTTGAACCTTTAGTATCAGTAATATCCTCAACAAGCAAGTATGAACATGTACGTGCGCATACACGTGCACCCCATGAGTCCAAGAAATAAGGGCCCAGGGGCCATGAGAGATGTAAAGAAGCAGAATTTCAAGGAAGCAGGAGTTCTCAAGGAACTGGCTTTTCCAGACCTCATTTCCTTCTCTTCCCATCCTTGTACTCCCTGACAGAAGTAGAGTTAAAGAGAAAGAGGCAGGCAGAAAGATCCCAGAGGTGGGTGGGGCAAGCATATATTTTAGAAATCTAGTATATGGGTATTGGGAATATGGATTGGCATGCTCAACTGGATTAGATCAATTGGTTTTTCCAGATTTTCATAAAGAATAGCCAGAGGCACCCCAAAAGTTGCCAGCAGGTCAGTACCTTCAAAGAGGAAGGGAGTGAGAATAAAGAAACAGATTTTTCCTGACTCCTGATGGGTTCCATTGGCCCTTTGAGATCTCACTCCTCCTCATCCTTGTTTTGGGATGCTTGACTTTGAGAGCCCCATGTTCAACGAATGCCCTACCTGCTGATTCAGAGCCAGAGAAAACTAATGCCTAAACATTTATGAAAGCAGTTTCAATTTTCTTTATTTTTCGTGTAGGATGATTATCCAGGTCTTTAACCATACTTTCAGGAAAAAAAAATCCAAACTCCTTAGCTTAGTATGCACAACCCTTCATAATCTGGTTCTTGCTTGTTCTTCCACCACTTACCCTGTTCCACCCTGGCTGAGCCAAGTTTAATTTCTGAAATGACTCACACTGTTACATGTCTCTGTGCCCTTGCACAGACTGTTGCCTCTTTCTAAAATGGCCCCTACTCTCTGTTGTCTTATGTTTCTCAGTTGTCTTTATCTTCAACTTCTACCTCAAGCATCACCTCCCCTAGAATGCCTCCCTGTTCTTCTGACTCCTCACTAACTAGATTTCATGGCCCTTCTCTGAGCTACCTCATCATCTCGTACGTAACTGACATTACCCTTGGCATGCGTCATTCAGTGGCTCTTCTTTGAACCCCACTGTGCATTCATTCATTCACTCATTCATCCGTTAATATAAGCATTCATTCAATAGCTATTTGTTGAGTGCCAATATAGACCCAGGTTTAAGGCATTTAGAACAGAGGAGCAAACTCCTGGGGGGAAAAAAGCCAACAGTAAGTCACAGAGTAATAGCTAAGACAGTATTAGGGCTTTATATCTTTGCAAAGCTCCTGGTAGTGGACAACATAATCCAACGGAGAAGGAATAGTGTCTGTTTATTAGAGGACTGGGTACTCTGTAATTAAATTTAAAATAGTAAAGATTTTTCTAAATTCAAAGCACACACACACAAAAGTCCCATATCCTCTTCTCACTGGGCCCACCATTTCAACCAGGAGTTCCTAACCTTTCTTGTTCCACAGACCTCTTTGCCAGTCAGGTGAAAACCACAGACCCCTTCTCAGAATGTAGTGGCAGATAGTGATAGTTTTATGACACTCAACTTGTGTCGGGTCCAACAACTACCTTAATTTCAAAGTATGGATGAGTATAAGCAATTTTTCGAGATATGCAACAACTGTAATGTGATATGAAAGGAATACTACTGTAATTTATTGCCTACATTCATAAGTGAAGGCAATGCTAGATTTCAGTTAGAGGTCAGAGAAAATAAAGATAATAAGTTTATTTTTTTCAATTCAAGCTCATGGACCCCCTGAAATCTTTCCACGGACCCTTTGGGAGTCTGTCGACCCCTGGCTAAGAAGCCCTGATTTAGAAGCTGCAGGAAACCTAGTACTTGTACACTGTTGATGCTGTGGCCATTCATTAAGCTATGCAATTTAAATTTACCCTCTAAATGAGAAGTTGCTCTGAAAATTTTCCCAGTACATACTATAGTGTGGATGAAAGGGAGGGAGTAAAGAAAGGCAAGGGGGATGGCAAGAGATGTGGGAGAGGACAAAGATTTAGAACCAAGCATCAAATAGGCTCAGAATTGTGTGGAAATTGGAACTGCTCAAGCAGCTTATCCAGGAGTTAATGGCTGGATGCATGCTACCTCGGGGCGGGTAATCATTAGGGGCATCTTAAACTTAGAAGGGAATGCACACCCAGTTCCAGCTTGAGCGCCCCACCCCAGGAACATTCCCAAGTCAAGCCCTTGCATTGTAAGTAAGACTGTTATCTGAGGATTCCTTTACATACCCTGCTTCCCTAGACGGGGTCACAAACTTGGAAACCACACCAGGCATGCTGCTGAGCTGCTTCTGCAGCCACGGTGCCCTCCTGACCTGCTTGTCTTTGTTTCTACAGAGCGGTGCTCAGCATGGCAGGAATTCCAGGGCTCCTCTTCCTCCTCCTCCTCCTCTTCCTCTGTGCTGTTGGGCAGGTATGTCCCTATGGTGCCCACTGGAAACCCACGTGGCCCGCTTACCGCCTCCCTGTTGTCTTGCCTCAGTCCACCCTTAGCTTATCCAAGCCAGACTTTGGGGCCGAAGCCAAACTGGAAGTGACCTCCCCATGCGGACCCCAGTGTCATAAGGGGACACCACTGCCCACCTACGAAGAGGTCAAGCGATACCTGTCTTATGAAACGCTCTATGCCAATGGCAGCCGCACAGAGACCGAGGTGGGCATTTATGTCCTCAGCCAAGGCGGAGGTGGCGCCCAACGCACAGCCTCAACATCTTCAGCAAAGTCTCGGAGGAAGAGGCAGATTTATGGCTATGACAGCAGGTTCAGCATTTTTGGGAAGGACTTCTTGCTCAATTACCCCTTCTCGACATCAGTGAAGTTATCGACAGGCTGCACTGGCACGCTGGTGGCGGAAAAACATGTCCTCACAGCTGCCCACTGCATACACGATGGGAAAACCTATGTGAAAGGAACCCAGAAACTCAGAGTAGGTTTTCTGAAGCCCAAGTTTAAAGATGGTGGGCGAGGGGTCAACGACTCCAGCCCAGCTGTCCCAGAGAAGATGAAATTCCAGTGGATCCGGGTGAAACGCACCCACGTGCCCAAGGGTTGGATCAAGGGCAATGCCAATGACATTGGCATGGACTATGACTATGCCCTCCTGGAACTCAAAAAGCCCCACAAGAGAAAGTTCATGAAGATTGGGGTGAGCCCTCCTGCAAAGCAGCTGCCAGGGGGCAGAATCCACTTCTCTGGTTACGACAATGACAGACCGGGTAATTTGGTGTACCGCTTCTGTGACGTCAAAGACGAGACCTACGACCTACTCTACCAGCAGTGCGACGCCCAGCCCGGGGCCAGCGGGTCAGGGGTCTATGTAAGGATGTGGAAGAGACAGCAGCAGAAGTGGGAGCGGAAAATTATTGGCATCTTTTCCGGGCACCAGTGGGTGGACATGAATGGTTCTCCGCAGGATTTCAATGTGGCCGTTAGAATCACCCCTCTCAAATATGCCCAGATTTGCTATTGGATTAAAGGAAACTACCTGGATTGTAGGGAAGGATGACCCAGCCTTCCTTCCTGCCAGCACTTAATTGTCTTCATGTAGTTATTTTAGGAGAGGCCAAGTTTTGTTATTGGCCTGTGTGTGTGTGTGTGTGTATGTGTATGTGTATGTGTGAGATGTGTCCTTTTTTTTTTTTTTTTAATACCAGATTTCTTAACATTGCAAGATGACTGGCTTTATTATATGAAAACTTGTCATATATCATTGAAGAAATTTGAAGGCAAACTTTTGCATAGAAATTTTTAAAAAAAGTATGTATGGGGCAATGGGGAATATTTGGCAATTAAGTTAATCTTTCACTTTTTTGAGAACTTTGATTTTGATTTCATCTGAATTTGTTTCAAAGATTTTTACTGAATATGTGGCATACAGGAGATGTAAATTCTTGTGTGTGTTCTTTCCAGAGATTCATCTTTGTTTATTCACTTCCAGATGGCAAAGTTTCCCACAGCACACAGCTCTTAGGAGCTTTCACAACAATTCTTGGAGAGTCAGGCATTTGCAGTATGTTGGACTTGGGGTCATTTGCTCAGTAGTCCTTGAACAATAAAACAATTTGTTGATGATATTTGTACACATATTAAACTATATCTTACAGTAAACCAGTACCCTGAGCTGCTTTTAGTTTTGAGATAGCTTCTCTTTGGAAGAATTTTACTCTACTCGGGGAGGACTTTGCATGTGGCTTTGCCAGCTTTGCCATCACACGAGTAGGCAAGATCCTTTATCCCAATCCTTCCATTTAACTGGATTTCACTCTCATTTCTAGAACTAGCTGTTTCTCAGGAGACAATAATCAAGGCCTAATGAGAACCGGCTGTATTGCTTCCTAGCTAACAATTGTGGTCATACTAAAAACAATCATAGCATTTTACCTCCAGAGTGTAGCACATCTCATGTTTTATCAGTTGGATGGAGTAATTTAAAGTGAATTAAATTCCAGAGAACAGTGGGTGCATTGCTCAGCAGATGTCACAACAGAATGACTACTTGTTTGGAGCCTGGCACAGTTATACAGCCTAATCAAAAATTATTCTGCATAGTTTTCAGTGTGCTTTAGGGGAGCTGTGCACTTGTTCAATTTGGAAACTTTTCCCTCTCACTTTACTTATTTTACAGTAAAAATACTTGGAGGGTGCTTTAAGAGAAACCAGTATGGCTTTTTTTTTTTTTCACTAGTTTTAAAAGGGGCCCTTTTGGTAGAATACTCTAGGCTAGGGGCACATATAACCAGGTACAGTAGTAAAAATGAAAAAGGGAAAAATACAGAATGGGTGAGAATCATGCACCCCCAGAAGTGCATTTACTAATGTTTTCTCAGTATTATAAAAGCAGCATATAAAGAAAAGACTGAATTATTTTACGCTTTCATTTCAGGGCTCTCTGCCTGAGCACTTCTTTCTAAATGTATCAGTGTTGAAAAAAAGCTATGGACTCCAGGGGAGATGTCTGTTGTACTTTCACCCTGAGCGATTTCAGCCTGAGTTATGGCTGTTTGTGAGGATGTTCAAATACAGTACTAATGCATAAAAATTCTCCGGGTGGCTTTTTCCTTGTGTTTCTTGAGCTTTTCTGAAAGACACTCCTGATAAGGTGCTCAAGAAATGTACAGCTGCAGTGCTTTCTTCAAATCACACAAGAAATAGTATGCATGACAAAGAGATGCAGGCCTGCCAGAAATCGTCTGAGTTCTAGCTCAGTTTGCTTTGGAATCTGACAGGAATCTAGCCTGAGGAAGAAGAGAGGTTTGCATCCCTATGGCTGGTGTTAGGTTGTTTTGTTTTTGCTTTTGCTTTGTGCAAAAAGTTCACTGGGCCAGAACTTTTTTTTTTTTTTTAATAGATGCCCCTTTTATAAATCACCTTGGTTCCTCTAATTTGATTTTTTTGCAAAATTGACTTCTTTCAGCAAGGACAGGTAATGGCACAAATCAAAACAAAATCTGTGTTTGGTTCACAAGTGGATATAATTTATTAAAGACCAGTACCCTTGTGCCATAATCTAGCATAGTTTATAGAACTGTAAAAGAAAACCATAAAATAATTGGACTTGTCCATCTTTTCAGTGGTAATAAAAGGAAACAGGTATTAAACTATCATGTTTGTTGAACTAAAGAGGAAAAAAGGACTCAAGATATCATGAATACAATTAGTTCTTTACATGTATGAATTATATACATTGTAAGGATATATTGCTAGTAAGGCTAATAGAACATTTCTCAGTGTGCTCCTTAAACACTAGTCCCTCCAGATTTTCTACCAGAAATGAAAAGGGCACCATGCTCAGGTAGGTGGGAGATGCCTCTGCACACTCCCTCTCTTTCTTAGCGATTTACATGTCCATTGGCACACTAGAAGCTCTAAATCCTATGCTACAGAAACGTTAACATTTTAAACTCAGCATTCAATAAACATTTTTATCGCAACCCTTTTGCTCTCATAGAATGCCCGTCAGCAATCTCGTGTTCTAATGAATACATCTTGGGAATCACTATAAGAGCCTTTTGGTCAAGGTGAGGAGGCACCAGGTGAGGCGACCCCCATGTGGTGCAGGTGGAGGTGCCTTTTGGGTTTAACTGAAACCTGGTAACCAGGACTTGGAAATGCTCACAGCAAAAAGTGGGAAAGGAAAACATCATTTATCACTTTGACTCAGAAGGTTGTGGCAGAATGTGGGACATATATTTTACACAGATTTTATTCAGAATTTTGAATTTTAGAAGGGAGCTGGTCCAAAAAATATATAAAAACAGGGCTAAAGAGGGAAAGAAATATCAGGGTCATTAGTGACAGAGTTGCATTCTGTCACTCATAGTCTTTCTTTACTTTTTTTGGACCAGAAAGAGAATTAAAAAAAAACACACACAAAAAACAAAATACTGGAAAGCGAGTTGGAACACCAAGATCATTCTCTTAATTTACTGTCTTTTGTGTAGCCCAGTCTACCTGCTCGGTGGGTGGAGCAGCCCACAGTGACACCTGGGTCATATATTTAAGGTAGTAATCAATCTCTCTCAACAACCCCTAGAGGGTTCCTTAATTTAGAACTTGTTGAGAATGATTAAGCCCGCATTGGAATGACAACCCTCTAGCCTACTGTCTAAGTATAATGTGTAATCCCGGGTGTCCAGAGGAATTCTGATGGCCCTTCTCAGTCCTGGGAGCTGGGGAGAGCCTTTGGCTGGGGAGGTGAGTGGACGCTCCCTCCATACCACTAGTTTTCCTCCTTGCATCATCTGGGTTTTGTTGTCGTTGTGTCTGCCCTTTCTTGTCCTGGACCAGCTCAAGGATGCCTTGAAGTTGTCTCTGTTGATGGATTTCTCTGTATGTTTGATAGAGTGACCACTTAATTTGTCATTCAGAATGAATTCCATTTAGACTAAAAGGGGATACTATGAATAATTAAGCTGGGACTGCAGGCATAAACCAGGTATGTCCCAGGCAAGCCAGCACATCTGGTCATCTCATTGTTAAGCCTTTCAAAGCACCGTATGGGATGCTGACCAACGGCCATCCTGGTTTTGCTAGAACAAGGGAGGTGTGAGCTGCAGGCCCCTGTATTTCTGCCCCTGGGTTTGCGTCGTCTGCGGCCCCTGCTGGTTGGGTTCGTTTTCTGTACCAGTGCTCTGAGGGACTGTGCAAGAGGAAAAACATCTAAAAATCCTTTTGATGGGGGTGGGGTCGACAGTCTCTAGGTAATAAGCCATTTCTAACAGATGAATGACGCATCTGTTTTTAGTCCGGTGTTTCTCCAGAGGAGGAAATAAACCAATATCCAGGGCAAAAGTAAACAAGGCTGAGAGCTGTGGCAGCAGGTGGGAGTGGGGACACAATGGCCTTGGAGTTAGGCAGACTGATGCCATATTTGGCTGGTTCCTTTGGGCAATTATAATGCAGTGCAGTTTAGTTTAAAATGTAACTCCTCCTGGGCTCCAGCTCCTCCAGTGAATCAGGTAAAGATACGCTCGCCCTTTCCCTCTTCCTCTGCTCCATTCCCAGCCCACTGTGTTTGCTACTGCTTGGGCTAAAACCAGCTTCTTCCAACCTCCTTAGCTCTTGCCTCTAGTGATGTGACCCTCTGCCACCTTCTGCTAGGGCACCCTTATGTAGTAGACATCCCTCCTGAGTGGAGAACTGACAAGATGCCTCAGGCCCAGCCATCTGCTTCCATGCTTGTATATCCCTTGGGAAAATCACGGGTTTGCTACTCCTGGCTGCAAGCTACCCATTGAAGATCTAGGCCCCTGGTAGGATCATATTTGATCTGTTCAAGAGACCGAGGCCAGTGTGGACAGAACATCATGAACAAGAAAGATGGCAGGAGAGGGAGTTGGAGAGGTCGGTGCTAGTTGGCTTAAATAGGGATTATGGATTTGGGCAAGGACTTTGGAATTCATTCTACTTGCCATGGAAAACAGTTGAAGGACTTTAATTAGGGTAGTGACAGGGTCTGATCAAAGCCAACATATCCATTCGGTACAGTAAGCCCAGTATTTGCCGGGGCCTGTGTTTTTTTTCCTATTCTCCTGTAACAAATTACTAACATGATGGTTTAAAACAACACAAAGGTATTCTCTTAGAGTCCTGGAGGACAGAGGCTGAAATGAGTCTTACGGGGCTAAAATCTAGGTGAAGGTAGGGCCAGCTCTCTGCAGAGACCCTAGGGGAGAATCTCCTTCCTTGCCTTTTCCAGTGACTGGAGCTGAATTCCTTGCTCATGGCCTCCTCCTCTGTCTTCAATGCCACAGTGAAAGATCTCCTCCCTCTTGCTCTGCTTCCCTCTGCTTCCATCACGTTGGAGTCTTCTTTTCTGTCTATAGTCTCCCTCTGTTTCCTTCCTATAAGGACATTTGCGATTACACTGGGCCCGCCTGGAAGATCCAGGAAAATCTCCCCACCTCAAGATCCTTAACATAGTCACACCTTATGGAACAAGTCTGTTCCATAGTAGGTAAACTTTCACAGGTGCCAGGGATTTGGACTTGAACATCTTTTGAGGGGCCATATTCAGCTTACTGCAGGACACCCAACCAATATTTTTATTTCTTTTAAAATCAGAAGAAAAAAATGAAATTTTAGGCTTGAGAAAATGTTTTTATATACAGTGTTAATACAGTCATATATTGCAGTCATAAAACATAATTTTTTTTTATTAAGCCAATAATTTATTAAGGTAGGGAGGGAAGAGAAATGGGAGAAAATAACAGATCATAGGTCCCAGGTAGAGAGGAAGGGGCTGAAGAGTGATAAAGTGGGCTGATTTATAGATTGCCCATTATAGATTATGAATGCCCAGGATTTACTTGTGTGTTGATCCATGCGGGGGGACACGACGAGAGCAAGGCACCGAAGGCAAGAGAGAGAGAGCCATAAAACATAATTTTTAATATTTTTTATGGAAGAAGGGCCCTATGAAGGCAAAGGTGCCTAGGGCCCAAAAAAGTATCATTTGTCTTGAGTCTGATGTAGATCTTCAAACTTCTCCTTGGATGCTAAATGGAGAATGGGTTTTAGGAGGTGGAAGTAGGGAAACCAGCCATCTAGGTGAGGATGATGGTGACTAAGGAAATAGAAGATGTTGAATTAGTCTTGTTGGGAATACAGTACATATTTGAAAGCCAAGCCAACATGAATAGGTTATGGTGAAAAAGAAGAATCAAGAATGACTCCAGGTCGGGGGATGGATGTGGCTCAAATGGTTGGGCATCCGTCTCCCATATGGAGGGACCTGGGTTCGATCCCCGGGACCTCCCGGTAACAAACAAACAAACAAACAAACAAACAAACAAACAAAAAGAATGACTCCAGGTAGATTCTGGGTGCCATGTGCTGAGATGGGAAAGACCGAGGAAGAGGATTAGGTTTGGGGGTGCGGGAGATAAAAATCAAGAGTTCTTGTGTTGATTGTGTTGGTGGTGTTAGGTTTGAGATGTCTGGTAGACAGCCAAGTAGAGATGTCAAGCAAGTAGTAGGATATCTGATTGTGCAACTCAGTAGAAAGGTCTGGAATCATCATGTAGATGTTACTTAAAACCACAGAGTGAGATGACATCACCTAGGGAGAGAATGAAGCTAGAGAAGAGGGCTGAGGACAGAGTCTGTCCACCATCATTTAGAGAATTGGTTTGGTGGAGGAAGCAGCAAATGATGTCAGAGGGAAAGCAGGAAAACATGGCCTCCCAGAAGCCTAGAGACAAAAGGTTTGAACGGATGTGAGGGGTGTGGGGGTGGATGGTGTGAAACAAGATTGGGTTGTGTTCTAGGTTGTATTAGTCAGGGTTCTCTTGGGAAACAGAATCAACAGGAGATATCTGTCAATAATATGAGATTTTATAAGAGTCTTTCACATGACCATGGGGATGCACAAGTCCAGGTTCCACAGGCAGGCTGCAAACCAGGGGCTCCTATGAAAGTCCAATGGAGGTCCTTGATGAGTTTCCGGGAGACGATGGGTGTCCAGAGATGAGCTGGGAAATTTTCCTTGAATGCTGAAATCACTTCCCCTTTTAAGGCATTCAACTGATTTGATAGAGCGTCACTCATTGCTAACAGCAATCTCCCTGATTGATGTAGATGCAATCAGCCATCCATGCAGTAAACTTACTGGTGACTAAAGCCCATAAATGTCTTTGTATTACAATTAGCCCATTGCTTGCTTGACCAAACAACTGGGCACAATTACCTGGCCGAGTTGACATCTTAGCCTAACCATCATATAAGTGGTATTTAGAAATGCCACTCCGGCTACCGTCGCAGGGTGGGGTGAGGGCAGGAGACCAAGGAGGTGTCTGTTTAGTCCTCCAAAAGCCAGCCTTTTCCAGGACGAGCAGCTCACCTTTTGCATCTGTGTGCACCATCAATGCAACGAGATGCCTGAGTAACTGAGTCAGCCCCTGGGTCAGCCCCACACGTGGAAGTGCAAGAAGCCTCCCTGGAGGAGGATAATCTTCAACAGGCTGTGAAAACAGAGGCTCAGGGAGGCCCATGGCCGTCTCCTCCTGTCCCACATGCTGTTTCCTGAGGGGCACGGATGACTCTTCAGTGTGGTATTTTCGTGCGTGTATATCAAGTGTGTAAAAATACTGAGCATGCCCTTAGTCTTGATTTATCACTGGTCTCCAGACTATTAAAAGGACGAAGGCTTTCTCTTCCATAAAGAGGAAGGACAGTGTTGAGAAGCATCGAGTTCCAATCCTATGAAGCAAGACTGAGTGTTTGTCTTGTAGAGATGGAAGAGCATCTCAGGACATCAAATAAACAGAGCAAATGGCTGGAATTGGAGCAGCAGCCATGGGAACAGCGTCTCAGCCTTGCCAGCAAGTGAGCTGTCCCCGGAAGGACCCCTGGGCCATCTTCTCTAAAAGTTCAGTCCTCCCCAGTCCCTGCCACAGACAGTTCTAATTCTCTTCCCTTTATTTTTTTTTTCTACTTAGCAGTTAACACTATCTTGCATATGCTAGCTTGTATTTATCTTATTTTTTGTCCTTCTCTGCCACTAGACGGTCATTTCGGGAGGGCAGGGGCTTTTGCTATTGTGTTCACTGCTGTAACCCAGTGCCTGGCACATAGGTTCTAAATAAACAATTTTCAAATGAATGGTCCCAGTAGGTTGATATTACCTATGACACCATGACTCGAGTGGACTTGAGTATGTCTTGAGTCCAAATAGATTCTGGAATAAAATTCTTGTAGTGTCTTGTATACCCATCTACTCTTACACATGTTGCATTGCTGTTGTTATTCAGTTTCTGTCCCTCCTACCAGACTCTGAGCCTCATAAGAGCAAGGACAGAGTTCTGTTGTCCAGCCCATGGCACAGGAAATATTTGGTGAGAAAATGAATGGATGCCTGACATGACTTAGCCTGTGGCCCAGGAACTCCATCCTCTCCTGCATCTCAGATGTGAGTCTCTTCGAGGTCTGTGTTATCCATCAACTCTCTAGCTCCTCCACCACTTCCCTGATTCTTGCCTTTATCTTCTCTTCTATTACAACAGACTCCTAACTGGGTTCGGAGCCTCCCAGCCCTCCCCATAGCTGCTGAGAAATCATCATGCCACTCGTTTCTATTGACTCGATTCTGCTCATCACTAGAAGATAAAATTTAGTTCTCTTAGCCTCAGGTCCATGACCCATCTAGTAGAGTGACCCCATTTTATCCTCCTTTGCTGCCCAGAGTCACACAGCATGGTCCCAACCAAGTTGTACCAAACACACCTGTTCTTCCAAGCCTCTGTCATCGCCCAGGCTTGCCTCCTCACTGCCTGGTGCACTACCCCATCTCTTTGTTCTGTTCGTCCAATTATTCATTCCAGTGTTCGTCATGCCCCTCTCGGTGCCAATTGCTGTGCTAGCTCTGGGGCTACTGAGATGAAAGAGCTCTTCTCTGTCCAAGTGCTCATGTGTCTTCCCCGTTTGAGGTCACAGTCATCATGACTCCTGCTCCACTTCTCAGAGAGGTTAGTCTCAGCAACTATTGCCTCCTTGGCATCAGTGAAAGGGAAATACCACATGGTAAGTTGTACTAGTTGAATATTCCTCTCACATCTTTATAAATCATTGCGTTAGAGTATCCCACTTGGCGAGTGCATTTCTTCTCTTGGATTTATTAATACTTGTCCTCCATCCAGTTCCCTGATGGAAAAACGCCTTTTTTGGTAAACTGGGATAACTTAAGCATGACTCTGCGGATATGCTATTGTAAAGGCATAAGGACATTGTCCTTTAAAAGTGACCTGTCTTACCACTCCAGGATATTTGCTAGACTATCTAGATGTGGAATTAGAAGATTCCACAGAAATGCCACCGTTTTGTTGTTTCTATCCTAACAGGAAAGTTGTGTTTGTTGATTGACTATAACATAATCCCAGGAAGAATTCATTCATGCCTTCATCACATTTTTTTTTTTTTTTTTTTTTTTTTTTTTGCCAAGCCGCGAGTCTTCCTACTCCATCACACTGTCTGGAATTCATTCACCCTTCATCACATTTTAATTGAGCAGCTGCTTTATGCCTCATTCGGTTCTTCAAACTGTGTAATGCCCCATGTTCTCTTCAATCCATTTATTTATGGCTTCAAGAATGGTAAAATGCTATGGAGATTCATCTTTAAAAGAATGATTTGACTTGAAAATTCAATTATTTATAAGACCCATCTGTATGAAAGGATAAAATATTTAATGATCACACTTAGGTCCATAAATCTGGGCACTAACATATGAGATCAGTTTTCTATTCAGTCCATTTTTATTAAAATGGACCTTTTTTTTTTTTTTGCTGGAAAATATAGTTCTTTGGGATGAGAAAGAGCCTTTGATTTGGTTTTTTTTTTTAATTACCTTCTAATTGTGAGCTTTTGTTTCCCTAGATGTTTTCCATTTTCATTTCTAAGGTATCTTGGATCATGTTTTCCTTGACTCTGGAGCTCTGTAGGCCCTTTATATAGCATTTCTTTTAGATGCCATTTTAAAAACCTTTTCTTTTGTAGTGTTATCAATTTATCTGGAGAGTCAAGTTAAGGATTTAGCTATTTTCAAGCTCTTTATATGGTTACAATTGAGAAGATGAAAAATAAAGCAAGAAATTCTGTGAATACAGATAGAACTTTTCTAAGTGGCTGGCTGGTGCTATTGAGACAAAACTCAATACTTTCATTGAAATGTCCTGTATTCCCGGCTCACTGATTGTCACCATAGTCTATGGGTCAGACAAAGAGGCTTGTCTAGTAGACCCGAACACCAACTAGAGTTTCTTTTTGCAAAGGGTATCACTATTCAACTCTCCCATTTGCTACTGACTGGTTGGTTTTTTTTTTTTTTTTTTTTAATAGCCAGTGAGAAACCATCCAAGGATCTTGCGGTTTCTTTATGAATTTGTCCTTCTAATAAATTTACATTGGGTTCAAGGCAAATATCAGCTCATTTGTTCATGTACTCAACAAGCATCTGCTGAGTACCTGTTCCGGGCCAGACACTGTTCTGAGTGCTTTACATATATTAATTCATTTACTTCTCACAACAAACCTATGAAGTAGATATTGATTTTATCTTCATTTCAGAGTTGGGGAAATTGAGACATTTAGAAGTTAAGTAACCTGCCAAAAGATACAGCATTGGATTTGGAATCAATATCCTAGCTGTCTGGCTCCAGAGTCCATGCTGTTGTTCAAACAAAGTGCCGTGGGACTACTGAGAATGGAGCAACTAATTACAACTCCTGGTCCAGGGAGAGGAATATCAGGGAAGGCAGTGGAGAGCAGGTGATATTTGATCCTTGATGAAGCTTTCGTTTAATCCATGTTAGCATCTGGATAACATGCACTAAGTTAGCTGGAAAGAAGATGCACAGAAAAAAATATGTGGACACATCTGCAAAGCTGCATTACATACCTAAACATCACGTACCTAAGAACTTTGTATCATCACTGCAAGTAGCTTAAATCCCTGCATGCATCTGTTCATTAATAAATGCTTATGAAATACCATGAGAATTCCGTTACTCTCTTGTCACATCATATGTATTATAAAATAAAATGAGTTTAGCATGGCTAACACTGAGAAGTTTCTCAAGTCCCTTGGAGAAGGGATCTAAATTTTAAGATACACCATTGTTCTAATTCTGTTGTTTCTCATAACATGATTTTGATGAGTTAATTTAATTTAATAAGTGTTTCTGGCCATTTAGGAAGACTTTTCCTCTCTAAGTCAAAAAAAATAAACTCAAGAAATAACCTGAAAGTCTGAAATATACCTTTGGTCTGCAGATTCAGACTAAACGATCTCGTATTTCTTCATGCCTTGGAAAAATATGCTTTAAAAAAATCTTTCCCCAAGTGAGCTTTGCCAACAGGACCTACTTTTGCTCATTCCTAGATCGCCCCCTAGTGCCCTAGTGGTTTATTGAACTTATGTCTATTTCTCAGATGCTAACAGGTAACTCATGGTTGCTTTATTTGTTTCCAGGTTTTTTCCTTTCCTCACCTTCTCCCAATTGCCCAGAGGGACCTCCAAATACAGTGTCTTTATTTTTTATTTTTTATTTTTTTTAACTTTATTTTGTACATTTAATAATTGAAAACATAAACAATTAAAAACTAAAAAGTAAACACAGATGAATAAATATATACATTTCTCAATTAAATGTAATGGATACATGTAAATTTTTTTGTGTGAATCAAACAATATATTACGCAATATATTTGGTTCATAGTAACTCATTCACACAGTATTTGTCCTTTTGTGTCTGACTTGCTTCACTCAACATAATGTCCTCCAGGTTCATCCATATTGCCATATGCTGTATGACTTCATTTCTTCTTACAGCTGCATAATATTCCATCATGTGAAGAGACCACAGTTTGTTTATCCATTCATCTGTTGATGGACAGCTGGGTTGTTTCCAACTTTTGGCAATGGTGAATAATGTGGCTATGAACATCAGTGTGCAGATGTCTGTTGGTGTCACTGCTCTCAGTTCTTCTGGGTATATACCCAGTAGTGGTATTGCAGGGTCACATGGCAAGTCTATATTCAACTTCTTTAGGAACTGCCAAACAGTCCTCCATAGTGGTTGTACCATTCTGCATTCCCACCAACAGTGAAGAAGTGTTCCTATCTCTCCACATCCTCTCCAACACTTGTAGTTCTCTGTCTTTTCATAGTGGCCATTCTGATAGGTGTGAAATGATCTCATTGTAGTTTTGATTTGCATTTCCCTAATCATGAGTGATGTTGAGCATTTCTTCATGTGTTTTTTTGCCATTTGTATTTCTTCTTCGGAGAAATGTCTATTCAAGTCTTTAGCCCATTTTTTAATTGGGTCATTTGTCTTTTTATTGTTGAGTTGTAACATCTCTTTATATATCCTAGATATTAAACCCTTATCAGATATGTGATTTCCAAATATTTTTTCCCATTGAGTTGGCTGCCTTTTCACCCTTCTGACAAAGTCCTGTGAGGTGCAAAAGTGTTTAATTTTGAGGAGGTCCCATTTATCTACTTTTTCTTTTGTTGCACGTGCTTTGGGGGTGAGGTCCAAGAAACCACCACCTACTACAAGGTCTTGAAGATGTTTCCCTACATTTTCTTCCAGTAGTTTTATGGTCCTGGTTTTTATATTTAGATCTTTGATCCATTTTGAGTTGATTCTTGTATAGGGGGTGAGATAGGAGTCCTCTTTCATTCTTTTGGTTATAGATATCCAGTTCTCCCAACACCATTTGTTGAAGAGACTGTTTTTTCCCATCAGCGTGGGCTTGGTAGGTTTGTCAAAAACCTGTTGACTGTGTAGGTGAGGGTATATTTCTGGGTTCTCAATTCTATTCCACTGATTGATGTGTCTATCTTTATGCCAGTACCATGCTGTTTTGACCACTGTAGCTTTGTAATATGTTTCCAGGTCAGGCAGTGAAATTCCTCCCACATTGCTCTTCTTTTTTAGAACGCTTTTGGCTATTCGGGTGCACTTACCCTTCCAGATGAATTTGGTAATTGCCTTCTCTAATTCTGTAAAGTAAGCTGTTGGGATTTTGATTGGTATTGCATTGAATCTATAAATCAGTTTGGGCAAGATTGACATCTTCATGATATTTATTCTTCCAATCCATGAACACGGAATGTCTTTCCATTTGTTTAGGTCTTTTTAAATTTCTTTTAGCATTGTTTTGTAGTTTTCTGCATATAGGTCTTGTGCTTCCTTGGTTAAATTAACTCCTAGGTATTTGAGTCTTTTTGTTGCTATTGAAAATGGAATTTTCACCTGATGTCCTCCTCAGATTGTTCAGTACTAGTGTACAAAAACATTACTGATTTTTGCGTGTTGATCTTATATCCTGCCACATTGCTGAACTCATTTATTAATTCAAGAAGCTTTGTTGTGGATACTTCAGGATTTTCTAAATACAGGATCATGTCATCTGCAAACAGTGAGAGTTTTACTTCCTCTTTTCCTATTTGGACACCTTTAATTTTTTTGTCTTGTCTAATTGCCCTTGCTAGAACTTCTAGTACAATGTTGAATAACAATGGTGACAGTGGGCATCCTTGTCTTGTTCCTGATCTTAGGGGGAAAGCTTTCAACCTTTCCCCATTGAGTATGATGTTGGCTGTGTGTTTTTCATATATGCCTTTTATCATATTGAGGAATTTTCCTTTTATTCCTATCTTTTGAAGTATTTTTATCAAAAAAGGATGTTGGATTTTGTCGAATGCCTTTTCTGCATCTATTGAGATGATCATGTGTTTTTTTTCCTTCAACTTGTTAATGTGGTGTATTACATTGATTGATTTTCTTATGTTGAACCAGCCTTGCATACCAGGAATAAATCCCACTTGGTCGTGATGTATAAGTCTTTTGATATGCTGTTGGATTCGATTTGCAAGTATTTTGTTGAGAATTTTTGCATCTATGTTCATGAGAGAGATTGGTCTGTAATTTTCTTTTCTTGTGGAATCTTTATCTGGCTTTGGTATTAGGGTGATGTTGGCTTCATAAAATGTGTTGGGTAATTTTCCGTCCTCTTCAATTTTTTTGGAAGAGTTTAAACAGGATTGGTGTTAATTCTTTTAGAAATGCTTGGTAGAACTCACCTATGAAGCCATCTGGTCCTGGACTTTTCTTTGCTGGGAGATTTTTGATGACGGATTCAATCTCCTTAATTGTGATTGGTTTGTTAAGTTCTTGTATTTCTTGTTGTGTCAGTGTAGGTTGGTCATGAGTTTCTAGAAATTTGTCCATTTCATCCAGGTTGTCTAGTTTGTTGGCATATAGTTTCTCATAATATCCTCTTATGATTCTTTTTATTTCTGTGAGGTCATTTGTAATTTCCCCCCTTTCATTTCTGATTGTATTTATTTGCATCTTCTCTCTTTTTTTCTATGTTAGTCTAGCGTGGGGTTTGTCAATTTTATTGATCTTCTCAAAGAACCACCTTTTGGTTTTGTTGATTTTCTCTATTGTTTTTTTGTTCTCATTTTCATTTATTTCCTCTCTAATCTTTATTATTTCTTTCCTTCTTTTTGCTTTGGGATTGGTTTGCTGTTCTTTTTCTAGTTTCTCAAGTTGTTCAGTTAAATCTTTGAGTTTAGCTCTTTCTTGTTTCTTAATATAGGCATTTAGGGCTATAAATTTCCCTCTCAAGACTGCCTTTGCTGTATCCCATAAGTTTTGATATGTTGTGTTCTCATTTTCATTTGTCTCAATACTGATTTCACTTGCAATTTCTTCTTTGACCCACCGAATATTTAGGAGTGTGTTGTTCAGTCTCCACACATTTGCAAATTTACTTTTTTCCTGTCTGTTATTGATTTCTAGTTTCATTCCATTATGATCTTAGAAGGTGCTTTGTATAATTTCAATCTTTTTATATTTATTGAGAGCTGTATCGTGACCTAACATGTGGTCTATCCTGGAGAAAGATCCATGGGCACTTGAGAAGAATGTATAACCCGCTGAGTTTGGATGCAGTGTTCTGTATATGTCTGTTAGGTCTAACTTGTTTATCATATTGTTCAAGTTCTCTGTTTCCTTGTTGATCTTCTGTCTAGTTGTTCTATCTAATGATGTGAGAGGGGTGTTGAAGTCTCCGATGATTATTATAGAAATGTCTATTTCTCCCTTCAGTTTTGCCAGAGTTTGGGGCACCCTGGTTAGGTGCGTAGATATTTGACTGTTATATCTTCCTGGAGGATCGTCCCTTTTATTAATATGTAATGGCCTTCTGCATCTCTTATCACTTTTTTGATTTGAAGTCTGT
Source organism: Tolypeutes matacus (assembly GCA_026826555.1). Classification (NCBI taxonomy): domain Eukaryota; kingdom Metazoa; phylum Chordata; class Mammalia; order Cingulata; family Chlamyphoridae; genus Tolypeutes; species Tolypeutes matacus. Next base: position 17,249,845 of record JAKSZT010031676.1, read on the forward strand.
TTTGTCTGATATTAGTATAGCTACCCCTGCTCTTTTCTGTTTACTATTCGCATGGAGTATCTTTTTCCAACCTTTTACTTTCAGGTGGCTTGTATCCTTGTGTCTGAGTTGAGTTTCTTGTAAGCAACATATGGATGGCTCATGTTTTTTTATCCATTCTGTCAGCCTGTATCTTTTGATTGGGGAATTTAATCCATTCACATTCAATGATATTACTGAAAATGCACTATTTATTTCCTCCATTTTATTCTTTGGTTTTCATATGTCATCTTATTTTTGTCTCTCTTTTTACTCTTTTGGTTATCCTTTCTGCTTTTCTTTCTTCTATACTCTCCTCCAAGCCTCTCTCTCCTGTCTTTTTCTTTCAGGTTCTAAGGCTTCATTTAATATTTCCTGCAAAGGTGGATTCTTTTTTGCAAACTCTCTTAGTTTCTGTTTGTTTGTGAATACTTTATATTCACTTTCATATTTGAAGGACAGTTTTGCTGGATAAAGAATTCTCGGCTGGCAGTTTTTCTCATTCAGTTTCCTAATTGTATCATACGACTGTCTTCTCGCCTCCATGGTTTCTGAAGAGAAATCTGCACAGAGTCTTACTGGACGTCCTTTGTACGTGATTGTTTGCTTCTCTCTTGCTGCTCTGAGAATTTTCTCTTTATCTTTTACTTTTGACATTCTGAATAATATGTGTCTTGGCGTAGGTCTATTTGGATTTATTCTTATTGGGGTATGGTGTGCTTCTTGACATGTAAGTTCATTTCTTTTGTGAAAGTTGGGAAATTTTCAGCTATTACTTCCTCAAATACTCTTTCTGCTCCTTTTCCTTTCTCTTCTCCTTCTGGAACTCCCATGACACGTATGTTCTTGCATTTTGTGTTGTCATTCAACTCTCTGAGCCCCTGCTCAATTTTTTCCATTCTTTTCTCTCTCTGTTCTTTTCTCTCTTCAATTTTAGCTGCTCTGTCTTCAGTATCACTTATTCTTTCTTCTATCATTTCGAGTCTGCTGTTGTATGCTTCAAATGTATTTTTACTTCACCTATTGTGTCTTTCAGTCCCATGAACTCCGTTACTTTTCTGTTCATGATTTCAAATTCTTCTTTACGTTCGCGCAATGACTTCTTGATGTCATTGATCTCTTTAACTATATTCTCTTTCATCTCATTAATTTAATTTTGGAAATGTGTGCTCATCTCACTGATTAGTTCTCTCAAATTCTGCATCTCTTCTGGGACTTTGCTGTATTCCTTTTCTTGGGCCATGTCTTCTATTTTCTTAGTATGGCCCGTAATTTTTTGCTGGTGCTTAGGCATCTGCTTAGTTTGTATTTTACTTAGATGCTCTATCTCTTTCTCTTTTATGGGGTTTTAGTGGCAGGAGGCTGTGAGTTACCACCGCTCTTTGATTTTTGGCTCAACCTTGATTGTTAGGATTGTTCTGCTGGTTGCTCAAAACTGGGCACTGGACCCAGTAATTGGTTGTAGAGTCGTTTCCTAGGGCCTTGGGCAGGGAGGCTATAGAGGCCAGGAAAAGCCTCTCTTACTTATTAATTTTCTTATGTGTACTTCCTTGGTCTGCCAGGAGATGGCGCTTGTTGGCAGCTCTCAATTCAATGCCTGGTTGGACCGTATTTGTTGTGGCACACACCAGATCAATGTGATAGAGCTTCCTGTCTGGGGGCTAGGAGCCCTGTGGTTCAAACTTTCTGAGACAGTTCTCTAGACTTCTCTCGTAGCGCCCCCCTTTTCCCAGCTAGGAAATATTTCCACTCCCTTCTGAATCCTCAACAATCAGTCCCTGTTAGTAGAGGAGGAGATTGGGAGGTTTGTATATCTTTAGCCCCTTGCAGGCTCCAAGGCAAACAGTGGCTCAGCCCCATCCGGCCTGGACGGGCTCTCGGGACAGGGCAGACCAAACCTGGGAGTCCAAAGCAGGGTCAGCCCCAGGCTCTCTCTCCCCTCTCCCGTGGTGTCAACAATTAGTCCAGGCTAGAAGAGAGGGAGGTTGCGAGGGTCGGATTTCTCCAGTCCTTTCTAGGCTCCCAGGGCAAACCGCCGTGTGGAAGGGTCCGTGGGGCTCTGCAGCCCAAATTTCAGGTCAGAACCTGAGTCAGCCTAAGGCTGTGTCCCTCTCTCTCCCCTTTCCGGGAGTGGCAGATCCCTGAAGTCCCCTTTGTCTGTGGTCGCAGGCCCAGGGGCCCGAGAATTCTGAGGAGTGTGGGGGAAGGTGCCGGCAGCAGCAGAGGCTGCTACTTGCAACTCACAGTTCTGTAGTCGCGATTTCCCTCTTTTGTCCCTCTCTCCTCTGGGTGGTGTGCAGCCTTCACCTGCTGTCCTAAACCCTTGAAGATCTTTTTCGGGGCTGTTTCAGCTTGTCCTCTAGCTATTTTTCTGGAGAAGAGATTCCCGTGTCTTACTAGTCCGCCATCTTCCTGGAAGTCCCTGACTTCATTTCTCTACAGTGTCTTTAAATGAACAAGTGGACCATGTGCAAAATGGCCAGACGGGTGCTCAGTACTTGCCCTTGACAATGATGGTGGTGAGGTCTTCATTCGAGTGTGGACTCCTGCTTCTTCTCTTTGCACCGTGTTTTTTACTTGTCTACCCCTCACTTTCTTCTTTGTCAAGATCCTACATGAGTGGTGCCAGCTAATCTGGAGACGTGGTGATGACCTATCAGCAATGCTGTGCCTTGAAAATGCCATGAGACACGTCATATGCTGTGGAGCCCATACACTCACTCGCATGAACGAGCCTGTACCCTACGGCTCTCAGCCAATGCTGGGCTTCGTGGCTCCTTCTCAGTAGCTGAGGCTGTGTCTCTCTGACCTGGACACTTGAGCATCATCCAAAGAGCACAAGAAAACTTTGAGGTTCTGCAGAGAGACCAGAGGCCCGGCCAGTGTCAAGGACTTGGTTCTCTGCAGAACAAGGATCCCAGCCCCCAACACGGATTAGACCCAAACCAGAAAACTCAGCGCAACACACATTATTCATCTGAACAACAGTCTTAATAAGCCAAAAGCCAATAATTGGCTCAAATCATTAAGTAAGAGTAACAATTTTTTAAAAAAGTAAAATGGTTTTATTTAAGGATTTTTAAAGAAAACAATACTCACTTCTATCAAAATATTAAAAGGAGGATTGATATTACAACGAAATGAAGATGAGCAAAGAAGCGAGAGATAAATGGACCCTTCTTTACATGGAAAATAATCTCTATGACATGGGGCTAGTAATCTCTTCCCAGTAGGGTCACTGTGAGAATTAGAGATTGTGAATGTAAAATGACTAATTAGTTGTCCAGTACATTGTGTTAATTTATTTTGTTCACTCAGAAAATATTTACTGAGCACCTATTATGTGCAAGGCACCCATCTAGGCAAAACAGAAAAGATGTCTGTTCTTGTGAGGTTTACATGATGATTGCCCCTTCTGCATCCCAAAGAGATAATTTAGGGGAGCAATCACCATCTTTTAGGAACTTGTGGTGTCACATGGGAGAGGGACTGCCATGTTCTCTGTGGCTATAGATAGCAGAACTAAAACCAATGGACAGATTATCAAAGGCACCTGTTATCACTCAATGAAGGGAAGACCCTGGTCACAATCAGCTCTGACTAGGAATAGGAAGGCACTTCCTCTAGAAGCAGAGAAGGGTGGGCTGGCAGTTGTTCTGTCAATGGAAGCATTCTGCAAGGACTTTAGGACCTAGTATCAGAGATCTCTGCAGTGTGGGAAAGGTAGATATGATGGTTTGAAGCTGTATGGACCCCAGAAAAGTATGTTCTTAAAGCTAAACCAGGGGAGTGGATATAGCTCAAGTGGTTGAGCATCTGTTTCCCATGTATGAGGTCCCAGGTTCAATCCCTGGTATCTCCCAAAAACAAAAAACAAACAAATGAATAAAACAGCTCTCATTGGGGAGTGGATGTAGCTTAGTGGTTGAGCACCTGCTTCCCTTGTACGAGGTCCTTCATTCATCCCCAGCTCCTCCTAAAAAAAAAAAAAATAATAAAGCTAATCCATTCCTGTGGATGTAAACCTATTATAAGCAGGAACTTTTGATTAGGTTACTTCAGCTAAGACATGGCCCAGGGTGGGTTTTAATCCTCTTACTGGAGTCCTTTATAAGATAATTAAATTTAGGCAAAGAGAGAGAGAAAGAGTCATGGAAGCCAGAAGCTGAGCAAGGAAACTCAGAAGAGAAGGGAGACACCAGCAGATGCAGCCACATGCCTTGCCTTGTGACAGAAGAGCCCAAGATGGCTGGCAGCCAGTCTCTGGAGCATTGCCTGATGATGCCTTGATTTGGACATTTTCCTCAGCCTCAAAATTGTTAAGCTTGTAAACTAATAAATTCCCATTGTTAAAAGCCAACCCGTTTTACAATATCTGCTTTGGAAGCAATGCAAACTAAAACAGTGGGAATACATAATATCCGTGTTTCCTTCTACCTCTTGATTCCAAGATGCTGGGACAGGGATGCAAAGCCAAGGTCATTAGCCAGAACCAGGGAGGAGGCTGGAAAGGTGAGTAGGGGAGTTTAAATGCAGGGTCCAAGCAAGTGACAGATGATCTGTAGCCATGGATTCCTGTCATCTTCTGCCTTCAGGAATTAAAATCCTTAACTCTGGACCTGGCCCTCCTGGATGTGGTAGAGATGGGGCAGGTTACTGTCCCCAAAAGGGTCAGGAGGCCATATCTGGCAACTAGACACAAACATGGAGGCAAAAGGTAATAATGATTATACCGATAATTTGCCCAGTGCCTATTTCACTTACACTGTTATTTGTCATCTGCAAAACACCCTGACAAATAGGTATAGTTAATCCCATTTTACAGATGAGGAACTGAAGTTCTGAGAAGTTAACTAACTTACTAAGGCAACACAGCTAATTAGTAGTGAAGCCAGGACTTAAACCTGCTGTCTCTATTCTTTCTCTACTCCATGATGTCTCCCTAGTGAGTAGACTGAGCACTCAATGGAGACAGGAGACATGGGTTCTGGTCTGCTCTGAATGAGAGGGATGGACTCAACAATTTCTAATTCAATCCTGAAACCACCTCCTGGATTCTTATGAGGCTCCAAGACTTGGCTAGAAGCAGAGACACCAAGATAGAGAAGACAGTGGCCTGCCTTCAAGGAGTTCACAGAATAAAAGAGGTAGGTTTGTAAAATTGCAAAAGCGGGTGCTCGTGGTGCTTCAATATCTTCATGCTTCCACACTGTTCCAACCCAGCTCCTGAAGGGCATGGGTTGGGGCTGCCAAAGAATGCACTTGGCACTGAATCAGACACGAACAGGAGAGAGTCTCCAGTGGTAGTGGTCTGGAGAATGAAGGTAGCGCTCCACAAAGAGGTGGGAAAATGATGGGTGATATGAGGGTTTCAGAAAAAGACATTCCATAGGGTATGGGAACAGAGCTGCCAGGGTCCCATGCTGTGCACATATGGGGTCTGGTGATTTTTATCACTACATATGAAGGAATGAAGTTTTGCCGCTCTGAGGAGATTATGGTTTATGATACCATCTATACATTCTTTCCCCTCCATGGAGGGTTGCTAACTTTTAACCTAGGTCCAGGTTATGTAGGCAGCTATGGGCTGTGGGTGAATCAAACACACTATGATTCGTTTTAATGGAGCAAAGCAAGCTCACAGTGTTTATGTCAAGAATTCAGATCAGGGGGCTTTGGGGAGAGAGATCAAAGCTAGAAGAGGTTCCTGCCCAGGAGAAGTGAAGGAAGATTTGAGGACAGTAGGGTGAGCCTTTGAGTTTTGAAATTGTGATGAAACCCACTCTTTTCTCTGGAGTTCATAAGACCACAAAACCCATGAGCAATGGCAAAGAACCATGTTTTGCACCTGACCCTCTTTTAGAGGCCTAGATTACCTACCTCATTGTGATTTAAATCTCACCTTTTTCTACCATGTCTTCTCCCCACTCCTACATGGAATCCTGACCCACATTAGGAGATCAATATGAACAATGAACTGACCCAGTCCTGCCAGGGTATTGATTTGATTATGTCAGAATCCTTGACACCTCTGTGATACAAAGTATTGCTAACCCAATAAACACATCTTTCTGAGGCTTTGCAGAGTGGGAGAAGGGGAAGCCACCATGTCCCTTTGTGGGCATGAATAAATGAGGCCTAGATTGGTGTTTAAATACCTACATCAGGAACATGTGTAGCTCAGTGGTTGAACACATGCTTCACATGTACGAGGTCCTGGGTTCAATCTCTGGTACCTCCTAAAAAAAAGAAAAAAGAAAAAACCACAAAAAACAAAACCTACATCAACCAAACAACTCTGCAAACAGATTGGCTTAACCAATGAATTTCCAAAACAGGAGAAAGTACAAGCCTTTCTCCAGTCTCCATGGACTATGCACCACATTCTTCTAGGGAGTAGTAGCTTCATGGCATCATTGAGTCTGGAATTTAAATATTTCCTTTAGGCAATTATAGGAAGGCTGCTAAATGATAAAAGATATCTTGATTTTGTACTCCCAAGTACAGTGTGCTTGTTGAAATAGAGGATGGTGTTATTACTCTATCATTCTTTATTCCTTAAACTATTTTTTCCAGCATTGCTTTCCTTGTGTCTATTCATTACTTTGTTAAATTTTGTATCTTGGTTTTATAGAAGACTGTACAATTTGACATCTCTTCTGCTCCCCTCCTGTAATGGCCTTGGACATTGCCTTCATAATATTTCCTTATGATTATGTGTTGTTCTTTAGAGTTCATAAAACACATATTCACGCTCTCACGAATCCTACAAAAGCCCAATGAGGCCAATAAAGCAATGCTTATTATATCCACTTTTCAGGAGAGAGAACTGCAGGCTAAAGAAGTTAAATCACTTGCTCCAGGTTGCTAAGTTCAGTGACTGAGCTTGGAATTGAACCCAACACTCCTAATGCTAAACTCTGTGCTTTAGCCACTACCCCACACCAACAAGCCTCTGCATTTGGGCTGTGACAGATACTACTCAGGACTCAGATTCTTTTATCATAACACTTTTAAAAATTATAAGAAATGGAGTGATTTATAAGGCAAAAAATGTATATGAAAAGAAAGCCATATATTTGGATGCCAGACTTTTTATGATGCAAAATGGCTCCCCACCAAAATCTCCAAGATGGCTTAGCATAACTAGTCAGTGTTAAATACTTTGTAGTAGATGCTCAATAAATATGTTGTTGGATGGATGAGTGAAGGGAGGAAGGGATGGATGGACAGATGGATAGATATGAGGCTGGTCCCTGGAGATGCAGTAGTGAACAAACAGACAGACACACTGCTCCTGTTACAGTCAGGTGGGAATGACTGGCTTCACTGGAGCAGTCTCAGTAACATCTGATGAATGTAATAATGTTAAAAGATGTGCTGGTCCCAGGGGGCTCTAGCAATCGACCCTGGTCTAGTCCAGGGGTCTGGGTGGGCCTCCCTGAGCACCTAATGCTGAGTAGGAGTTGTCCAGAGGAAGGAGGTGGTGAGCCAGAGAGGGAGTATTCTAAGCAAAGAGAATAGCATCAATAGCAAGCGTGAAGCTGGAGAGGTAAGGGGAGTACATTGGGTTTAAGAGTTTCAATGTAAAGAGAACGTAGCAGGTGGGAGGGTTGTGATGCCAGGAGGGGCTGGGGAGGCAGGCGGGAGCCAGGTGACCAGGGCCTGTAGACCATGGTAAGAGGCTGTAACTCTAGACTGAAGACATTTAAGCAAGGCCCTGACTTGATACTGTTTGTGATTTGTTCACTTTAGAGAACATATCAAAGAGGGGCAAGATGGGAGGCTGGGGAACCACTGGATCAAATACTAGGTCATGTTTTATAAAAGCAGGGCTTTGGAATTAGCAGAGCTGGGCTTGTATCCTGAAACTTCCACTTACCAGCTCAGGCAAGTGTCCAAATCTCACCTTCTTCCTCTGTTGAGTGGAATGAAAGAAGTACTTATGGGATAAAGTTATTCTGAGCATTGCATGAAAGAATCCACAAAAGTATTTTGTAGAATTTCTGGCACATTTTAAGTTCTCAATAAAGGTTAGCTTTTGGAATATAATAAGTTCTCAGTAAGGGTCCGGGCAAAAGATGAAGGTGGCCTAGACAAGGGAGTAGGAATGGAAAGATGAGAGACCATCATGTTTGATTTGGATGGAAAGGGTAAAGAGAGGACATATTGGAGTTTATTCCTACAATTAAGGCTTAAGTGACTAAGATCATGGTACCATTTACTGAAACAGGGGAAAACAGGAGAAAAAGCAAGTTCAAGGTAGGGAAGATGATGAGTTGAGTGGGGGCATGTTGAGTTGAGGTGCCTCTTCCATAACCAGATGGATATATCCAACAGATGGTCAGTTGGCTGAACTGAAGATACAGGAGTGGGTTGAAGATGTAGATTTGGGAGGCAGCAGGATATAGATGGAGATGGAATCTGTGGGATGGAAGAAGAGATGCCAGCAAAGGGGCCCGAGATAAAGCAGCCACAGATGTTGGATGAAAACCAGGAGAATGAAAACCCATGGAAGTCAGGGAATGGTTGCATTGTGTTATGTGTCTCCTCAAAACCTGTAGTAGAGGGGGGGTGGATGTGGCTCAAGTGATTGGGCTCCTGTCTACCATATGGGAGGTCCAGGGTTCAATTTCTGGGGCCTCCTGGTAAAAGACAAGCTGGCCTGAGCACCGAGCTGGCCCAAGTGGAGAGCCTGCCCATGCAGGAGTGCTGGCCCATATGGAATGCTGGCCTGTGCAGAGTGCTGACGCAGCAAGATGACCCAACAAAAAAGAGACACAGAAGAGAGACAATAAGAGACTCAGCAGACCAGGGAGCTGAGGTGGCACAAGTGATTGTGCAGCCTCTCTCCTCTCTGGAAGATCCCAGAATCGGTTCCTGGTGCTGCCTAAAGAAAAGACAAGCAGACACAAAAGAACACATAGAGAGCAGACAACGAGCACAAAATAATGGGGCAGGGGAGGGGGGATAAATAAATAAATCTTAAAAAAACCTGTGGTAGAGAGACACAGGTGGACTTTCTGCCCCATACCCAGGCATCTGTGAGCTTATCACTTGTCTGCCAGGGCAGGCTCACTTTGTCAACCTGGTGGCCAGAGGCCAGGAACTTATACTTGTCCTTCAGGTGTGGCTAGATCCAGCCTGCTGACCAGCATCACCTTGGCGGAGCTGCAGCAGCTGGCGCAGAGGTACCTGAGGGAACAGGTAGGTGCCACTGGACAGAATTACCATGACTGAGAGGACCACAGAGGCTCCAAGGACATGTGACACTCTGTGCCCCAGGACAGATGGAGATCCCATGGTGCCCAGCAATGGGAGCACTTCTGAGCTCTCCCCTACAGGACGACAGAAAAGAAGACAGCACAGCCAACTGGTGGGCGTTCCCACCATCATTTCTCTTTTTAAGCACAAAAACGAGCTTCTCTTTTAGACCCTGTGATGGTTAGGCTAATGTGTCAACTCGGCCAGGTAATTGTGTCCAGGTGTTAGGTCCAGCAAGCACTGGGCTAATTGTAATACAAGAGCATTTATGGACTTCGATCGCCAGTGACTTTACTGCATGGATGGCTGATTACATCTGCATCAATAAAGGAGATTGCATCAGCAGTGGGTGATGCTTTTATCCAACCAGTTGAATGCTTTAAAAGGGGAAGTGATTTCAACATTCAGAGAGAATTTCCCAGCTCGTCTTTGGATAGCCAGCTTCTCCCGGAAATTCATCAAGGACCTTTCATCAGACTTTCATTGGAGCCCCTGGCTTGCAGCCTGCCTGCGGAACCTGGACTTGTGCATCCCTACGGTCGCGTGAGAGACTCTTATAAAATCTCATATTATTGATAAATAGCTCCTGTTGATTCTGCTTCCCGAGAGAACCCTGACTAATACAGTCCCCTACCCCCTGCTTTTACTCAGTGCCTACTATGGAATAGGCACTATGCTAGACCTTTACGTATGTCATCTCACGTAATAGTTTAAAAATGCTATGAGTTACTTTTTAATCCCATTTGGCAGATAAGGAGGCTGAGGTTTAGAAAAATTAGGTGGCTTGCCTAAGGTCCTACTACCAAAAAAGGAATGGCTACTGTCAGGATTACAAAGATGGATAAAGCCCAGCCCCTGCCCTTAAGGAGTTTATGGTTCAGAAGGAAAGAGAGACTTGAACACAACCAATTATAAAGCAGACATAGTAGGGAAAGTGTCACAATCAAGGTATAAAACACAGAAGAAGGCCAGTGACATTGAGCTGGGGGTTGAAGGATGGCATAGCATATTAACAAGTGGAAATGAGCAAGGGCATGGAATGAGTGAAAATTTAGAGCAGGGGTTCGTAACCAGGGGTCTATGAGCTTGAATTGAAATTCCAGAAAACATTATTCTTGTGGGGACGTGTTGGTGCGGGTGTGATACATTTATTAAATAATACACAGTCTAGTGTGGACTTAGTAAGGGGCCTCTGGCTTTCACCTGACTGGCAAAGGGGTCTGTGGAACAAAAAAGGTTAGGGATTTCCAGAGATGGTGTTTGGAGCGTTTAGAGAGAGGAGCAATGGAATGTGTGAGACTGGAAAGCTTGACTGGAGGCAGGTCATGAAGCTCCTGAATGCTAAGCTTGTCTGAGCTTGAGTCTGTAGAATGCAGGGAGTCACTGAAGATGATCAGGTAAGTGCCGTGAGGAGATTTGTTTAAGGAGCTAAAAATCCATGAAACAATACCACATGCACAGTGCAGTCTGCTAAAAACTTCCACATAGTTGACCTTATATGTGTTGATATAACCCTGTGTTATTAATGTGGGGTTTTTTTTTTTGTTGTTGCACTTATAACAATAGCTACTATTTACTAAATGCCTGATATTTACCTGGCACAAATCTAGGTAGGGTCTCTACGTCTATTATTTCACATAATTCTCACATCACTCCTTTGCAATATTACTCTCCCAATTTTAGGTGAGAAGACTGAAGCTGAGAGGTATTCCATGGCTCACCCAAGGACACACCGCCAACTGGGACTAGAACCCAAGACTTCTGACAACAAACCCAGGGCACTTTTCATGGCACCACAGCTGGCCCTAGTCCCCACAGAGCTCGGAGAAAACAGAAGCAAGGGCAGGCCACGGAGCAAGGGGCATCTGAGATCTGTCCTGGGGGCATCAGGGGACCTGTGGTTGGTGGTCTTGAAGATACACCCTGAAAAGAAATGCAGAGAGTATTCTGGGCAAATAATTCTATCCATTAGGTGGAGGCAAAGTGCCTGAGGGCCCCCAAGGCTCTCGGAAAACTAAAGAGAAGCCTGATCCTTGCAAACCAAAAGCTGCAAAATCCAATGGCTCTAAAATAGGAAATTTAGGGAAGCGGCTGTGGCTCAATCAGTAGGGCTCCCGTTTACCATATGGGAGGCCCCGGGTTCGGTTCCCGAGGCCCCCTGGTGGGGGCAGGCCCGCCCGCGCGGCGTGGTTGGCTGACCCAGCGAGCACAAGCAGCAAGGGGGGGAGAAATGAATAAATAAATAAAATCTTTAAAAAAATAAAATAAAATAAAATAGGAAATTTGCAAAAACCAAACGAATATAAATCTAAATATCTATAAAATTTAATACATTGTATTTGTTACATCAACTTTATTTTTTCTTTATTGTTTGTTGGCATTTTCGTTACATTTGAAAACAATTTAAGATTAGAATTTCTCACTTCAAAAGATTTCCAGAGAATGACAGAATGTCTCAGAAATTATAACCAACCCCAAAGTAAATAAGTCATTTTATAGCCAAATATTTTCAAAAGCATAATTATAAAAGTGCTTTTTAAAAACATGAAATGGCTGTGTACTTCAATAATTTGATACTAGCCACCAAAAGTGAGAAGGCCTGGGTTCCCTGGTGGTTGAAACAGCCCCTGGGTGGTGGACTCAACCTGACCATGTGCTTCTCATTTCAGAGAGACACTTGTATTTTATTATTAAGATATTTATAAGATATTGAGCTTAGATAACTAAAAGAAGGAAGGGAGAGAGGGAGAGAGAAAGAGAGGGAAAGAATGAAAGAATGAGAAAGAGAATGAAAGAGAAAGAAAGAGGGAAAGAAAGGAGAGGAAGAAAGAGAAAGAAGGAAAAAAGGAAAGAAGGAAAGAAGGAAGGAAGGAAGGGAGGGAGGGAGGGCGGGAGGAAGGAAAGAGAGAGAGAAAAGGAAGGAAAGAAGGAAGGAGGAAAGAAGGAAAGAAAAAGAAAGAAAGAGGGAGGGAAAGAAAGGAGGAGGAGGGAAGGAAAGGAAGGAAGGAAGGAAGGAAGGAAGGAAGGAAGGAAGGAAGGCAAAGAAAGAGAAAGAAATAAAGAAACGAAGGGAACGAGAGAAAGAGAGAAGAAAAGAGAAAGAGAAAAAGAGAGCAGGAAGGAAGGAAAAGAGGGAGGGAGGGAGGGGTAAGAAAGAAGGAAAGAACCTTCCACTGAAAAGCTGAGCTTTGCCATGGCTGCTGCTTCATGGCAGCACATGTCTTTGCCAAGTGGAAAGAAATGAGCTTCTAAGATATGAGTTTGTTCCCAAATAGGTATGGCAAATACAGTTTATTTTTCTTAGCTCAAGGGCACAATGCCCTGGCCATTTAGATACCGCACAGGCACTGACATTTATCCAGTGCTTAAACACTGCACCCCTGCACTGCAGTAGCAGGTAGGGTTTTGCAAAGGACAATTTTAGCTGACTTCTTTCCCCATGACTGGGAGGAAGGAAGCAGGGCTGTCATGGAAAGAGCAACGGGGTTGATCAGCAGCTCTGTGGAATCTCCAAATCAAAGGAGACAAAGAGGTGACAACTAAATGCAATGCATAATACTGGCATTTAGCTGGGGGGAGAGGGGAGAGGGAATAGTTATAGTGGACATTGTCAGGACAACTGGTGAAATGTGAATATGGGCTGTAGATTTTAAGATTGTGTCAATGTTAATTTCCTTATTTTGATAATTATATTATGATTATGTAAGAGAATACCCTTATTCCTAGGAAAACGCTGAAGTATTTAGAGGTAAAGAGACTGTTACCATGGTGATCATAGATCTTATAAGAAACTGGACACCCTCTTGTTGGAAGTTGGGGACAGGGTGAATGCCTCTCTCTGTCTGGTATTCTACTCCCTGCATCCCCAGAGCCTACTATTTCCACAACTGTCAGATAGCAAAACCCCAGCAAGTCCTAATCTCTGCCATAGTATGATTTGCTGCTGAGGGGAGTGAAAGGGAATGTTCCAGAATGTGAGGGGTGGTGACCAGAAATCCTGGCATTCATGGCAGTGAAAGTAGGTCACTTGGCCCTAACAAGACATGATTTCTCAGCAACAAGGACTCTCCTGGGAGGAGAGGGGCAGGACAGGACCGCTTAGGTGGGAGCATGAAGACAGCAGACTCGGGACTCCCGGAAAAAGCCCTGTTAACTTGCTCTGCTGAAAGGAGAGAGACATAATGCAACTAACATTTCACAGGCCTCTACCATGGCCAGGCATTGTGCAAAGCACTTCATATGCGTGACACCATTACACCTTCACAACCTTCTCTGAGAGATGAGAAGAGGCTCAGAGTGCTTAAGTAACTCACCCAGGGTCACACAGCCAGTGGATGGAGAAGGCTGCTCTCATCAAGCTGCCTCACTCCTGGGTCTAATTCCTACCTCTAGCTATTTTATGCGCAGTGAAAAGTAAGAAGCGGCCAAATGTGTATTTGAGAACTGTACTTCAAATACCACAGCAGAGAACCAGAAAGTCCTTGGAAAAAAAACGGAGCTTGGATTTCCTTTGCAGTTTTTAAGGCTGTCTAGACCTGAAGCTAGAAAACTGAGTCTGCAGTGATTGCATCCCTTTGGGAGAAAACAAATCCCAAACCCTGGCTGAGACTCCTGTGTGGTCACTGCTTGGAGGACGTCCAAGCCAATGGGGAAAACGAGAGCTGGAAGGCTCACTTTGCTGTGAAAGCCAACGAGTGCATTACAAGGGTGTGAGGCCTCGCTGTCCTGCACGCCCATCCCCAGAGAGCTGCTGAGGTCCACCCATCCAGAGTCCCCTGGCCAGAGGGCCAAGGATGTCAGCCATGGGAAAGCTCTCTGCAGTCCAAGTGTATGTCTAGCATTGTGGCACTGAACTCACTCACCCACCTGTTGATTAACATATTAATCAAACATTTATGACATGCCAGGCAATGAGCAAGGTGGAGTGTAGCAAGACCTAAATGGGAGGTGTAGTGGGGGGGAGGGGGAGGGAATGATTACACAGGCACTAAGTAAAAGTCAGATTTCATCTGGGATGCAGTGATAATAATAGCTACTCTTTATTAAGAGTGCACTATATCTTACTCTACAGCTCAATGGACTCACCCAAGTCACCTGGTGAGGAGACGAAGATGGACAACAGCCATCCCAGGGAATGGAGAGAGCCTGCAGCTGCAGGCAGGATAACCCCATCCACTGTATCCATGGGATATAAGCCCCCTCTCACTTGGAGGTGGAGTGGACATCACCATCCCAAACTCCTCAGGATTGGGGGAAGAGCTATGGACTAGAGTGGACTTACTGGTATTCTGTTGTAGACATAATGTGATTCAAGCAATGGAAGAAATTACAACAGTGAGGGTGAGCCAGTGGCCACTGGATGCTTTCAGGGCAGGGAAGGGAAAAGTAGTTGTAATATAGGGGCTTTTTCAGGACTTGGGAATTATCCTGAGTGACATTACAACGACAGATAAAGGCCATTTTACATCAGCATATAACATGCAGAACTGTGTGGGAGAGAATGTGGTCTACAATGTGAACTATGGTCCACGCTTAGTGGCAAAGCCCCAGGATGTGTATATCCATTGCAGGTGATGTGCCACACTAATGAAAGATGTTTATGTGGGATGTTATGGGAGGTGTGGGAGGTGGGGAACAGGGAAATCCCTGCAATTTTTGTGTAACATTTATGTAATCTAAGCATCTTAAAAAAAAAAAAGAATGCACTATATGCCAAGCATTTTGTTAAACCCTATATGTATATACAATTGTCTCATTCAAACCTCTTTACTCAAGAACTTCCGGGAAGAGGGCGGACTAGTAAGACACGGGAATCTCTTCTCCAGAAAAATAGCTAGAGGACAAGCTGAAACAGCCCCGAAAAAGATCTTC